>CM039305.1:149492432-149657411 GCA_022316695.1 Camellia oleifera
GCAAAGCCAAAGCTTCTCCAAGAAGCTGAAAACAAGGCTCAAGATCCTCCATACACGTGTATGGAGGATACAGTCTGTGCCTTCCAGCTGGCACAGCTGGCATCCACAGAGACAGAGAACATAGGAGGAAGCTGGTCGACCAGTTAAGGTGGTCGGTCGACTACTTCCCCTGGTTGGCCGACCAGGGCAAGTGGTCTCCCAGATAAAAGGTGGTCGGCCAAGGGTATTGGTGGTCTCCACTTTGAAAGCAAGCTAGTGGTATGGTGGGAGACCAGCAAATGTGGCCCAAAGACCAAGAAAACCAGCTTCCCGACAAGAAAATTGGCTGGCAGGGAGAAAGTGGTCTCCAAGGAGAAAATGTGCTCTCCCACCCTTGTACCACCTCCCAAACAAGGAAAACAAGGTTCATGCCAAAAATGAACCAACACGGATGCAAAACGAGAGTTCGAGGGACAAAGAGCGCGGCTGGGTGCCCCGAAAACTGGCTGTTGAGCACCAAAAGTGGCATACGGCCACAAAAGTGGTCTCCCAAACCACAGTGTCCCTCTAGATAGAGGAAACAAGGTGTGTTCCAAAAATCGTGCCAAACAAAGAATGTTAAGCGGTCCCGAACCGAGGCGCACGGCCGACGGCCCCGAAAACTGGAAACTAGTCTCCAAACGGGAATAGTGGCCTATGACCATGAAAAGTAGCCTACGACCACCGAGAAATGGTCTACAAGACCTCTCCCTTCCTTCGGGAAGAGAAAACAAGACCTGGTCTGCGGACCGAGTCAAGGCACAAAAAGTTCCGAGGCTCAGAGGGTAAGGCTCCCAGCCAAAACTCCGAAACTTCAGAACGAGCACAACATGCACCATCACCGAGCACTCAATCGATGACGTCTGAGTCTTAAGGTCGGTCAAAAAGGGAGTGTCTACATGGGGGTGCCGGAATTAGCACTCCGACAGACAAGTCAGTCTCTGCACTCAAGATTACTTGTATTTTAAGTTAAGCGCAATGGTTCTCACATACCTTTCTTGGACTGTTGTTCCTTTATTTATACTCATTTCTAGGGCCTCGGGGCCTGGTCCACTTTTTGCTCACTAACCGCTTATTTATTCGGCCCCATAGTTCAATAGTTACTCGACCTATTTATTGTATTCGGCCTCCTGATCATGCAGGTTAGAGCCGAGTAATGTCTATCTTCTAGAATGTACACTTGATTCTACTATTTATTCAGCTCCCACAATGCCTATGTGGTAAGGTTCTAAACCTTTGAAGTGATATTTTGAATGAGTATTCTAATCACTTAATTCGGAATGAAATATGCGAAGTGATCGACGTATGGGTATGAAATGGGCCTAAGGTGGTTCAGTATATTCAGTAAGGATGTGGATTGGGCGTAAGGGCATTCTGTATAATTGTTAAATGGGCCGAAGGCTGTTCGGGATAAGGAATTGAATGGACCTAAGGTCGTTTTGGACACAAGAATGAATACGTATATGACCATGGATTTAAATGTGTGCACACAATTGTGTATATGAATTGGACCTAAGGTCGTTCTGTGCGTAAGTTGGACCCAAGGTCATTTTGCATGCTACATGGACCCCAGGTTGTTTCGTGTTGAGAAATGATAGAAAAGACCTGAGGTCGTTTTGTTTTATTATTGATTTGCAAGTGTAATAGTGAACTATGGTTGTAAGAATTTTGTTCATGAACTCTTTGCTTTGGTATTATTCACTAGGCATTAGCTCACTCCTTATCTATATGTATGTAGGTGAGTAGTGGGATGTCTAGCCTCAACCCCAGTGAGCAATGAGAATCCAAGTTTTGAGGAGTCAACCAAGGTCGCCTCACGCCAGAGGCCTTACTTTTGTTTTGCTTTTCCTTTTGTTCTTTTGTGGTCATGTATGACCAACCTTGTGTATAACCTTGGTTTTTGTTAATACTGGCTTGAATGATCCTGGACTTATGTAATACATACATAATATGGATGTTTGTATAGTGTGAGTTATTTCATATATGAGAATGTTTTGGTTGGGCCATGTATGCACAACTCATTGGACAATCTTTGTAAATTTTGCTTCCGCATTTTGGCCCCCTGTCGCGCCCCAGATTTACGAGGTCCGGCCCGCATGAGTAAACCACCCAACGATAGACGATCACTAAAAACAATCATGCAGATGTTTATAATATAAGCACACAGTACATGTGTTATTCCAATTTTATACATTCTTAGATACAACATGTAAGTCAAATGGATGCTTTGTAACAAAAACACACAAAGATGTTATAAATCAAATTAAGATGCCCAAAGGCTTATATCATATACAAAGGGTGTAACCCTTACAAGAATGGCACACGGCCAACAAATACATAAATGGTCCTTGGCCGACAAATAAAGGAATCACCCTACACAGTTCGAAACACAACTTCGACGTGTCAATCCACGTTCGTATAAGCATACCTGAAAAATATTTTTAGCCACGTAGGGTGAGCAGGATAATACCCAAAGGGACATAAGCCAAACAACCTATCAGAGATTAATACAACCTTTGAATAAAAGGAATGTGATATTGGAAGTTAATCATAATGACTTACAAGAACAAGATTGGAGACATCCAATAATGCAATATTTGGCTGGTCCATCTTCGAAGGCCAGCAGAAGGGTCAAATTGCAATCCATGCAATATATGGTATATGGTAATGCTCTTTATAAAAGGGGGAGAGATGGCTTATTGTTGGAATGTTTAGGACCAAAAGAAGCATTAACAGCTATGGCTGAGGTTCATGAAGGCATTTGTGGTGCTCATCAACCTGGTGTGAAGATGAGATGGTTGCTTCGAAGGCATTCCTACTATTGGCCAACTATCCTTAAAGATTGCATAGAATATGCAAAGGGTTGCCAGGCATGTCAAAAGCATGGTACAATAAGGCATGTGCCCATAACTGACCTACATGCAGTAGTGAAACCTTGGCCATTCAGAGGGTGGGCCATGGATATGATGGGAAAAATACACTCACCTTCTTCGAAGTATCATTGTTTCATTCTAGTGGCCACTGACTACTTCACTAAGTGGGTCGAAGCCAAACCATATAAGGCTGTAGACCAAACAGAGGTCATTAGGTTCATTAAAGACTTGATCCATAGATTTGGCATCCCACAAACCATTACTGTAGATAATGGGACTGTGTTCGATGGGAGAATGGTGAAGTCCTTTGTGGCAGAATTTGGAATTAGTCTTGTTAATTCCACACCTATTATGCACAAGCCAATGGTCAAGCTGAATCATCCAATAAATCCTTGAAAAAAGAAATACAAAAGGTTGTAGAAGATAATCCTAGGGATTGGCATAACCTTTTGTTGGATGTTTTGTGGGCTTACAGAACCTCCCCAAGGTCGAGCACAGGAGTTACTCCTTATGCCTTAGTATATGGGCATGATGCAGTTCTACCTGTGGAAATTAATGTTAAATCTTTGAGGGTAAGATGCCAAGATCAGTTAGATTCTGAGCAATACCATCAAAGTATGTGCTTGGAGTTAGAAGGCATAGATGAAGCCAGGATATTGGCATTAAATAGTATTCTTCTCCAAAAGAAGAAAGCAGCTAAGAATTACAACAAGAAGGTCAAATACATTGGCTTTGATGAAGGTGATTTGGTATGGAAGACAATACTCCCAATATGAATTAAAAGCCATAAGTTTGGCAAATGGTCACCTAACTGGGAAGGACCATATCAAATTCATAGAGTTCTGCCTTTTGGAGCATACCATTTGAGAAATTTGAATGGGTATGTACATCCCAAAAAGATTAATGGCAGATATTTAAAGCCTTATTTTCCAACCATTTGAGAAACACAAGGAATAAAATAAACATTAAGCACAAAACATAAGACTGCTCAAATGACAGACAAAATTTGTTCTTTTATAAAGAATTAAATACATTGTGCTACAGATTGGCCCAAAAATCATTACAATGTCGTAATTGTTTTTGTATAGTGGATTTCCTATTACTAAGTGATGGAAACAATTGAATAGCTGCAGCCATGTCTCCTTTTCGATCAGCCAGCTCTTGGTTGGTGATGTGCAATTTGCTATCAGTTCTAACCAAGGCTTGGTTTACTGCGGCCAGCTCCTCTTCAAGCTGAGCTTTCTTTTCCAGCAGTTGGACTCGAAAGTGAGAGGCAGAATAGTGTTGTTCCTTAAGCGTTGATACCTCAGTGTGCACTTGAGAAACAAAACTCTGGTCCCTAGCTAGTCTCTCATCCGCAGTCTTAGCAGCATGACAAATGTTGAGATAGAAATCAATAGTAGCTGCAGCCTGGGATAGATGACTTGAGACATTCATGCCAGATTGCTCAGCAATGTTACAGCATTGAAGGAACCCATTCCTGATGATAGGCCTTTGTAGAGCCTCGAAGGGGATCCTTGAAAAAGAAGTCAGCAGTTCCAAGCATACGTCCAGATCTATTGAAGGTATAGAAGGCTTGCTGCTGGAGGAAGGAAGACTTTCAAAGATTTCCAGTAAGGAGTCAGCCAAAACTAATGGCTCAGCTTCAGCACTAAATGTTGGAGAGGTAGAAGGTATATGGAAGAGACTAGCTAGTCTTCCTTTGAAGATGTCTACATCATCCCTAGACATGAAAGGCATAAAAAGTCTTGTAGTAGAGGACACAGAGGACTGCATAGGGATGGGAGAAATGGATGGAGCATCTCTGGCAGCCTCTATGGTCTTAGCCACCAACGAATCAAGTGAAGAGGGGCTGGAAATAGGCACAGGTGATGAACCATGAATTGGAGAACTACCAGCACCCTATGTGGAAGGATCAACCGCCATTGGGAATGGAGTAGCAGTTGGAATTTCTGAGAAGGAAGGAGGAAGAGCAAGGCTCGAAGAAGAAGTAAACTGAGGCATATCAAAAGTCAAAAAAGGGAGATATGGTTCTAAGCCAAGGAAAAGAGATGCAGTGATGTTTGGACTCAAAGAATATACATCGAATATAGGCTTGGAAAGTGGGAGCATGATTTGGATGGTTTTCACATGTTACATCTGGTCAACTTCAACTGAGGTCAAGGGAGGCCTAGCTGGAAAGATGAATGCAGTAGCTGTTGCTGTAAGAGGAAGAAATACAAAAGATTGTCAAAATTCAATATTAAAAGCTGACGAAGGAAAAACAGCAGAAATATGAAAGAAATTACTTGTTTCAGAAGTGTTGGCATTGATGGGAGAACTGCAAAGGGTATAATGCTCGATAGTTTGGTGTCTTCGTGCAGCTTCTCTTTGTAATGCATCAGTAGCAGCAGCTTCATCCCTTAGAAATTGTTGATGCCATCTCTTCTCGGCCCTCTCAAAGACAATTATTGCCTTGGGATGTTCCTGCTCTACTGTCTTGGTAGTTGCTTCGTGAATGGGATCCTCAACCAAGACAGTAGTTGAAACAGTTACCTTCCTTCTTCTCTCTATTGCTTGGGCGATTGTTTCGGAATCAGAGTCCTCAGTAAAGTCAGAGGAGAGACAGTAATCTTTCTTCTCCTCTTCTTCCTCGGTGGGGATACTACTGGTTCCTTTTCGATCTCCCTCTCTTCAATTTGGGTTTCAGATTTTTCAGAGGTTAGTTCTTTCTCCATTACTATAATGTTTGCCCCGAGATCAGAAGGGGAGGCAGCCACCTTTTGTCTCTTTGTTCTTTGTAAGGGCACTTCCTGCTCTTGTTCAACTGCTTCTTCTCCCAAAGTTTCAGATTCCTCAGAGGGGAGGATCAGCTTCCTTTTTTGTTTTTGTTGCTGTTTCTTTTTTAGAATAGCTGAAGTTTCAGCTCTCTTAGGAGATTCTTCTTGCGGGGACCCTGTACCAAAGAACATAAGTATAAAGGAAACAAATAAAAGATTCAAAAGAAAAAAAAAAAGAGAAGTTGAAAGTATATACCTTTCTTTGAAGCAGCCCGAGTGGTTTTCGAAGGAGTTGAGGTAGCAGGAATGGACTGAGTTGTAGGAGGCACAGTAGAGGAAGGGACAGTTTCAACTCCTTTGGGCTTGGATACATCTAATACCTCCAATAGGTTTTGAGGTGAAATGGCTAAATAAAGTTCCACATTATTTTCCCACCAGTTTTGGTATCTCTTCAATACAGTACCTTCAGGAATGAAAGGAGTATACTCAAACCTAGCCAAGTCATCCATGAATTTGAAGGTTGCCTCCTCCAGTTTTGATTTCCTAACCTTCAGATCTCTTTTGGTAAGGCTCAGATTGGTGTTGCTGCAGAGAGGTATTGGGACGTAAAACCAAATTGTCTAGCAAATTGAGCAGGACAATAAGGTTCAGCTATACATTTATAAGCCCTGGGGTTTGTGGTCCCAATAAACAGCTCCCTAGGAAGCAGAAGGGAGGCCCATATATCTTTGTGAATAGGCGAAGTACAGAGCCTGTCACTTAAAAAGTGACTCAACCAAGTTGGACCTATGTTGGTCTCGAAGGGACGAAAGCGGTGAATAGGAAGGGCAGCTGGTAGTTGATGGAAGAAAGAGAAATAAAAAGCAAAAGAGGAAGGATAGAGGGAAGCATTGGCTAGTCTTATGCCATGGGTGAGAGAATGTAACCCAAAAAATTTAAGGCATTTGGATTGTAGTTCAGTGAAATAGGCAAAAAGCCAAAGCTGAAGGGTCTGGAATGGTCCCCCTTGATTAGCATCTAAAGGCTTCTCACAAAAAAGGGAACAAACTCTGTATACATGACCTAGAATGTATGGGGCTAAGGCTACCCTTTTTTGCAAAACAAAGGCTTTGGCAAGTGGAGCAAATTCAGGCATAATTCTTTGTGAAGAGGTGCAGAAGAGGAATTTGCAAAGCCAGTATAACAAGAAGGAAAAGAATTCCCTGTCAGTTACTGGGCCCTCTTTTTTATTTTCAGCTTTAACAAAATCGCTGTAAGATAAGTTAAGAGAGGGGAGGGAGAAAGAGACTGTTAAATCAGGGAAGTCTGGTGTAATAATGGTACCAATGGGGGATACTCCTAGTAGATGGCAAATATCAAGAATAGTAGGAGCCATCATCCCACATCTAAATTGAAAGAAATTGAAGATAGGGTTCCAAAAGCATAAAGCAGCAGGGACTAAGAAAAGGTCCTCCGGGATAGTTATCCTAGATAGTCGGAGAGCATCGAGAAGGCAGAGCTCTTGAAGGTCCAGTGTCCTCGCAGGGATGACCCGATCATACCACTCTTGCCACTCTGGTCTCATCGTGGGCCAACATCGGTGGGGGCGATTGATTCTCCAGTTCCTCCAATCAAGACCACCTTCATAAAGGAGACATTGGTTTTCCAGATGAGGGTACAGAGCTGGGAGCTCAATAGGGATCTCTTTGAAGATTGGCCCAAGCACGTAGTCTTGTCGCTCATGACGACGAGGGACAAAGACACGCCCGTCAATGGCGCTTTTCCCCCCAGCCTTGTATTTCTCACACTCCACATCAATGAGCCTTTTCAAGGCTACGGATGAGCTCACACATTCTACGATTGGCACTTCTGGTGAAGAAGAGGCCATTGATGATACGATTTTCGAAAAGGAAAGGGAGAAGTAAAGAGAAGTGAAAGATATGAAGGTTTGAACGTTAAAAGAGCAAGTGATTTCAGAAACACGAAGTAAGAGGGTTTTAAAAGAAAAGCTTTTTATGTCTGGAAATATATTGCATAAGTCGTTAAGTACTAAAAGTACGAATACGAGGAGTCTCTTCTAATGTTGATAGTTTTGGAGGGAAAAAGCACATTCCGGATATCGATGCCAGCTTCGAAGCAAGATATTTGGCTTCGAAATGAGATTTTGGCGCCAAAAAATCAAATGACAACGGCTTCGAAATACATAAGTCGGCTTCGAAGCGTATTACATGCTTAAAATTGCTAGAATGCTTGAATATTGGTCTACTTCAAAAGGTTTAAAGACCTGTTTGAGGATCATTAAGTAACGACCTTTGGAGCAATTCCTTAGATCCTCTAAGGACGAGCACTGTTCGAAGCATTAAAACCAATCGTTGGTTTTTATATATATAAGAAGGAATTGCTTTTTGAACCAAAAACAGTGTGGATTATTCTTCGAAGCAAAATAGTCAATTTGAAATTGATTGGTTATATTAACCATGACCATATATTGGTTATAGTTAGTTTTGAGGAGTAATGTTGTTAAAATTCAAAGCATTAATTCCAGATGATATCAGCCAGAATTGTCAATTATATTCCATAAATTGGGAAAAGACATGTTGGTTCTTTTAGCGTTTTATTAAACAATTGAGTCCAGATTCGAAGGATAAGATTGTTCAATTCGAACCTATAAGTTGGCTTTTGAAGACAAAAGGAAACAGAGTCAAACAATGTCAAATACAGAAAGACTTTGTTTGTATTGAAGCCAAGACAATTACATTAAGTAATCCTATTTGGGTACAAATTCAAGCTCATAAAAATAAGGAATAGAATAAATAACAAGATCATGGAACTTTGTCCAACAATGATCAATGAATATTTGTTCTTTCTTTATTATATCTTCTATCTCCTCTAATGTTGGCTGCATAAGTTGGTGTGCTCTCACTTCATAGTAAAGCTCCTCAGCCTTTGTTTCGAAAGCCTCTTCCCTCAATTTTTGTTCCAACTCATCTATAACTAAATCATCCCAATACGCGGAATCTTTATTTTTGAAGTCATCGAAATCTTCGATGAAGTTTTCTGCTTCGTACTGGGCATGTATTCGGAGAGATGAAAGTTGATCCAAAGATTAGATAGTGACCTTGGAATTCCGATGACAGTGGAGGAGCACTGGAAGTTGGTCCAAGAACATGTGAAGTTCTGCTTGGGCAATGGGATTAAGGACATGACCCCTAGTCAAAATATCACAAGCCAATCGAAAGTTCTTGAGAGGAATGTCATCCTCAAGAATATTGAAGGGCAAGTGAGAGAAAGCCGCAAGCAGAAGTTGAGCTTGTTTCCGCTTAGCTGAAGTTGGGGATGATGGAGGTTTGTAAAGTAGAAAGATTTTGTCCATGGGAAGGACAAGCCTTAATTTCTCTGTCCAGGAAAGAGTGGGAGGAGAAGAAGGAGTAGATGGTTCTGCTTCAAAAGATGGAGAAGGTGTGGATGCTTCTATTCCAGAAGATGGAGAAGAAGAAGTGGATGCTTCTGTTAGGGGAGATGACACGGGAACGGAAGGAACAAAGGCATTAATGTAGTCAAGCCAATCAGAAGAGAAAATCTTCGCCTTCTTGGCTAAAAATGAAGGGGTATACCCTTGTGATTCTTCCAGACACCGAGCAGTGTGCATTATCCTTGTGGGCATAGAGGATGTGTACCAGGCCACAAGCAAATTCTCCTCCAAACTGCGTCGAAGGTCAATGGGCACATAAGGATAGACCACCGAGCTTCGAGCGTAAGAAGGAAAATCTAAAGGGTCAGTGAACTCAACAAAATGGTGATTAATTCGTTCCCTCAAGTCCCAGGACTCAGGTGCTGACTAGTTCGTCCATCCGGAACCCCCAGAAGATGAAGAAGTTGTAGCTTCATCCCAAGCAGAAGTTTGTGAAGAAGAACTTCCCAAGTCCATATTTGCAACTTGTTGAAGCAAAGGCTTGAGAGTAGTTCGTTCAAAGTACAAGGGGAGTTTAGAGGAAGAACTTCTTGTATCTGTAAATTTGTAAACCAAAGGATTAACGGCAATGTGTTCATAGTCCAAAGGTTGATAATCTGCGAAAGCCTCCATGACCTGAATATAGAAGGGCGGGTAAAGGTGGCTAATGAATGCGTGGAGATTCTTTCGAGGGGAAACAGCATTACTCAATGGCTCTTCGTATGCTTGATCAATAGAGTGAGAAGTTGATTGAGCCATAGTCCGTTCGAATGCTAAAGGTATTGGAATGTTCAAAACAAGTTGAGAGTTAATGCAAATGATCACCAAATAGGTGACGGTTGTGCTTCCTGAAGATGGGCTCTTTGCACGTTCCAAAAGCGCGGGAAAAGCTTTTGATCCACTAATATTTCCAAGTATTGGGTATATTAGTGCGGGGGGTAATGTTGGCTACATATTTTGTAAAAGCCAAATCACAGTTTGACACGTGGCAGAATAAGGGTATTATGGAAAGATAATTCAAGTCCTCGATCCTGATCGAACACGTGGCAATGAACATTGGTTCTCACTTGATCTGAGTAGCACTAGATCAGTAAAGAGATATAAAATGACGTGGCTTCAACGGTTGCTCATATTCAAATTCAAATACAGGAGGGAAGTTTAACTGCAAGAGATGGCGTAGTGGGACTACTTCTAAGGCAGCATGATCAGCGATCATGGAGGAGTAGTTCGACGGTTTGAAGTGCAGTTCGAAGGTCATCTTTGACAAGTATAAATAGCAAGGAAGCTCTCAGAAAAGCCCCCAGACTCAGATCATACAAACCAGTTTTTACTTCATATTTTCCTTTCCAGTTTTACATTTCCTGTTCTTTAAATACCCGCACTTTAAATATTAGCACTGCACTTCGATTCATAGGAGTAGATTCAAGTAGATTCAAGTAGACTGTCGCTGTAAACCTTTTTGAGGCTGAGTTTGGATTATTGTAAGTGTTCGTTTTAATGAAATACTTCGATTGTTCTTCATATTAACTGTTATTTCTCTTAATTTCTCCTAAGTCAAGCCACCAGTAAAAGTCCTCTTCATTGAGGCTGAAAGAACTAAAACACAATCGTCTGATAATTGGTTGGCAATTATAATTTCTGTAAGAACTGATTGATCCTTGCTGGCACGCTCGCATTTACAAAAATACCCTTCGAAAAGCCAAAAAGCCAACAAAATCACAAAGCAAAGCATTGAGACATACATTTGCCAATAATAAATTGAAACAAACCATTTTATCACCTTGATCGTAATTTGACGATCAAACACCAAATTGGAATCAAAATTTTTAAAAAAATTTAAGTGAATTTATATTAGGTGTGTCTAAAAATTTAAAAAAAAAAATTGTTTAAAATATTAAAAAAAATTCAGTGAAAACAAAAAAAAAAAACATGCAAAAAATAAAAAAGTAAAATTTTATGAATAGTGTTTTCTGAAAACCGAAACTAAACAAGCTAAATATGAATGTTAGAGAGAATTTCCATGGATATTCTATGGATTTCATATGGATTACTTTTTTTTATTTTTATTTTTCAAATGCCAACCCAATCCGCTTTTATATAGGCATGGGTTTGTATTCCTTAAACCAAATATCATATTCTTTAAATTCAAAAGTCACACCCTTCAAATCCAAGAATCATGTCTTTTGATTTAAATTCAATAGTTACACTCCATGGTTTAAATACAAAATACACACCTTTTTATTTAAACTCAATGATTACATCTTTTGGTTTAAATTCAAAAATCACATCTCTTTAATAATTCATATAATTATATTATATATTTAAATATATATAAATATATTATGCGTGTACACAAAATTACTTTGTATTTATCTACATACAATTTGTTCCTAAGTTTAATACCCATTAATCAAATGGCACGACCCTCTCATTTTTATTGTATTATTTTCATAATTCGATTGCTTTAGATACTAATATGTGAAATATGATTTTGTTGAAATTGTAAAAAAATTAAGTTTCATATTATGGAGCAAATTCTACTTTAATCTTTTGTGTTTTTGCTCATGTGTAGATTATTCTTCTCTTATTTAAAAATAATCACATAACTTTTTTGTGGTTTGTGGACTGAAATATATCATTAAGCATTCCATTTAACTTAACAGTAAGTATATATGGAACACGTGTCAAAAGTGGCAGAGCCAAAAAAATTGTTCCGATGGGACACTTACTAAATACAACTTCGAAATTTTTTTCTCATAATCAATAACAATATATAATAATTTTTTAAATTAATATTAAGCACAAAATCTTAAATATTTAATATAAAAGTTTAAATTTTTTACAGTTGACCTTACAAAAAGTCATAATTGAAAATATGATGTTACATGTTAGTGTATTATAAGTAATGCAAAAACATCTTGTATGTCTTATAATAAATTATATAATAATATATAAATAATAGTAATATCACATTATTATCGAAATATGATATCATTAATCAGTAGTAAAATAACACATAGAGAGTTAATCCCACTTGTTAAATATAATTAACAATTCAATAAGTCTATATTTTCATAATGGGATTAACTATATTTATATGTAAATGATCATATGATATCATTGTTGTACTAAATATTTTTTATAAAATTTTCATACATAGTAATATAACTTCTTGTAATTTTTTAAATTTTCAATAAAAAAAAGGATTATTAATTTCATAATTTAAAAAATACCATTAAGAAATGAGGGGTAATCCTGTGTGTTTCTCGGAGCCGATCATTTGAAGCACGAATCGGATAAGCTTCCTTTGACTTGGTAAGTGATTTCATTGTTGCGTTAATTGCTTATGATTCTATACAATTGAATATGTTTAGTTTAATTTTTTGGATTCAATTTTTTAGAAGTTGAGTTTTTTTTTTTTTTTTTTATATACTTTTTTTTTTTAGTAAATATTTTAGATGCATCTTTCTTAGATATATTTAAAAAATAAAATATTTGTAAAAAAATATTTTAAAAAGTCAATAAATATATAAGAATACGAAAAATGTATTGAATTCTCATTTTTTTTATTTATATTTTTGGTATTTAGTGAATTTTTTAAAGATTAATTTTCACAAATATTATACTTTTTAAGTATATTTATGTTAGGTATATCTAAAAATTTAAAAAATTACTTAAAATATTTATATAAAAAAAATTGTAAAAATAAAAAATATGGCAAAATAAAAAATTTTAATTTTTTGAAAAGAAAATCTTAAAAATCTAAATCAAATTTGTTTATTTATTTATTAATTTCCTTTTGTTTTTTTGGATTGGGAACAAAACATATCCTCGTGGGTGGAAGGGACGATGTCGACTCTGGGACAAGCCGGCAAGCCGCTTTGGACTCGAGCAAAAAATAGGGCCCCATTTAGAAAAAAATATTATAATATTAATTTTTTAAAATTTTTTTTTAGACCTCAATAGTCCTCAATTATTTTAATTTTTAACCTATCAAAACTCACCTAACACCAAACTCAAAAATAAAATTATTTCTAAAAGTGAGGATCTCAATTACTTTGATTTTAACTTACTTAAGGACTCATTTGGGAACATGTTTGTTTTTTTAGTAATTTTTTTGACTTTTTGGCTAAAATATGATGTAAAAAAATTAATATGTTTGGGATGAATTTTTATTTTTTACGAAAAGATGTGTAAAAAGTAGAGAGAAAATGAAATCTTTAACTTTTTTATATGAATTGTTGCCTTTTTGATTTTTTTTAGTGACTTTGACTTTTTAACTAAAAAAGTCACTTGCCAAACGAGACCTAAATCCAATTTCACCTAGCGCCAAACTCAAAAATAAAATTATTTCTACAAGTGAGGATCTCAATTACTTTGATTTTAACTTACTTTTGGCAAGTAATTTTTTTAGCAAAAAAATCAATAAGTTACTAAAAAAGTCAAAATGCTAATAACCTATATCAAAAAATCAAAAATTTTATTTTCTCTCTACTTTTTGTACATATTTTCGTAAAAGCCAAAAAGTCATCTCAAATATACTAACTTTTTTTATATCATATTTTAGCTAAAAAATCAAAAAATTACTAAAAAAACTTATTCTCAAACAAGGCTGAGCATTTACCAAATCCAAAAATAACACAATTTTATTAATGAGCAGCTCCAAGTTATTGATTCCAATTCACTAAACTTCTCTCCAACCTAATTTACCATTATGAGATTGAATTTTCTTAGATCTGAGGGTAAATTATAAATACACTTCTTGATGTTTCCTTAAAATATAAATTGTTCGTATGGTTTGAAAAATTATAAATATCTTCCTGTCAGAATTTTTTATTTAATAGAATTAATTGAAAAAGTGAAATTTCTAACTGTTCACCTATATAATAATAAAATTATCTGAATTATTAATTGAAATAAAATTTTAACATTATTAAAAACTGTTAATTAACTTGATGATTTATTAATAAAAGGATCTATTTGTTATGAAATTAAAAATCTTAGAGGGTATAATATAATTTCTAAAACTATAAGAGATAATTTGTAATTTAAATAAATCACTGGAGGTGGGTTTATAATTTATCCTAGATCCTTAAGGTTCTCTTTAAATGCCTTCAAATTTTGTATCATATCAAGTTTTACTTAGTTGTTTGCAACCTTTACTTAAAAATTAAAATTTCACAAATTGACATGTTTGTTGCTTGTTGAATTATGGAGTCGATTAATTAGGACATTTGATCTAATGATTGTGTTAGGACCCTTTGTAGTGTATCGTCTCGGATTCAACTCCTATAGAAAGGAGTTTGATGTCTTTTGTGGTGGTTGATTTATTTCTACCTCATCATGAAAGTTGTATGTGATTAGTAGTAGTTATTGGACTTGACCTTATAGAATATTGATTATTAGATTTTGTTGATTTATTTAAGTGATACAGTGATAAAATTCGTTCAATGTTTCGTAGATTTTATAACTTTAGAATTTATATGGTATTTTTTTCTTATGTAAATGGTTAAAATATATAAAATAATAATACTACATTTTATCTTTTTAAAATTTTAAAATATACATAATTTTTTTATTTGATTTTATCTGTTTTTTTAGTAATATGTATAAATACAGGGCTCCATTGGATTCAGGGCCCACGCCGAAAGAGATTTTTATTTCATCTTTGGCTGATATGATTGATCATTAAGTGTGAATTTGTATGCATATATTGAATATTTATTAGTTGTTTCAACTGAGGATTATTTTTTGTGCCTTGGGGGCATATTAGTGATTTTTATAAGTTTTAGGAAATGAAATATTTATCTCATAAAGGAATTGGAGATATTCAAGTTTGGGCTTATTTTGAGTTTCCACTTTCTTTTTTCTTCTTTTTCTTAGGACCAAGTGTTTTCTTAATTTCTGTTTAATTAATTATAGAGGTGGATAAATCAATTGATTTAAAAGTGTGAAGAAGGCTAATTGCTTTGAATCATGAGATTTAGAAGTGAAATTAATGGAATATTTTGTTGTAAATATGAATGTACAATGACATTGAACATGGTTACTTACAATGTCAAGTGAGATTAAATTTAGAGACACAAATTGCTTCAACTAAAACTTGAATGTCAGAGCAAAAAATTATATTCCTAATTTCGATCATGCCATATTTAGATATTTATAATTTCACTTTTTTTAAAAGACAATTGTTTAGTGAGAGCATCTCCAACCCACTAGGCATATAATGTTTGTTAGTCAAAATGTCTAATGTGATTCACTTTTTTCAACTCTAATACACTAGGCATATGATTAGGCATTTTGGTTTAGCTCACATTCACTAGCTACATGTAGCTAGCCTTCAAGGCTAGGCAAAATGTATTTAATCATTAGGATTATTTTTCCCTATTTTTATTGTTAATGTGACATTCTATAAAGTTAATAGTATTTGGATGAATAGCTAAAATAAAGAGCATGGCTTGAGTAGAAACATGAAACAGTTGATAGAAAAAATAAAATATCTACTTTATAGTAATATTTAGATAGGTAAAATGTCTACTACCATTAGAGATGCTCTGACATAGTTGAATCTTCATTTGATATCATTCATTTGCAATGGAGCTAACTCTGATCTTTGTTGTAAAACTTTGAAACTAATCACATGATTAGGAGAACTAATGGAAGAAATCTAATTCTAAGATGTTCCTAGCTTACCAAGAGCTTCCTTTTACACTCCCTACTAATTGGAAAAACACTATGCTCATACTCAAACTTTTAATTGCAAAACTTGGTCCAGTTAGGTTCATGTGCATTTGTGCTACTTCTTATAGCAATTACCTAAGCAAAAGTATCTAAGAAGGAAGGGCAAAATCCATTTTACCTTGGACTCTTTTGGGAAGTTAACTATTTTAATAAGTTATTTTAATTTTTAATTATTTTAATATGTTAAAACATTTTATGTTTGAGAAGATGATTCATTTTTTTTTTTATTTATAATTGAGTGTGATGTTTGTGAAAGAAAAATTAAAATGATTATGAGTTTAATATGATATTTTATCTTATTGACTATCTTAATCTATTTTATATTTTTGTAAATTTTAATAAAAAAAATTAATTTTTGACTTCCCAAACAGCCTCGAGGCATGGCCTTACAACATTTTACCTCCCTTATTTTAAAAATAATCACTTACCCCCATGTAGTTTTAGAATTGCTCTAGTTACATTTTCTCTCAAAACTAACATAAGTTATAATACAAGCGCCTTTTGTAAAAGTTAGGAACAAAAACTTAATTAAAATCAACATTCCAATGTAAAAAAGATAAAGGAAAACAATAATGATTGAGACTCTCATGTTTTGGAGACTTCTACAACCCTCTTTAAATCTCCACCATTGGTGGTAGGAGCCCTAACATACATGAGTGGGTCTCACACATACAGAAATCTAAAGAGAGTTGTGAAGATCTCAAGCATTTTGCTAAAGAAAAATATTAAGAATCTCAAATATTTACTAACATTTTTACTAAATATATCATATAAATATGGGCAATGATAGAGACCACTAATTAGTGCCACAACAACAACAATATTGTGGCAGTAGGTGGGACTTACTGCCACATCATTAGTAGTGACACTAATTAGTGCTCTCACTCATTTTCTTATAAATATAGAGTCATATAAAAGGGGTAATTACGTGTAGGTCCTATTAACTAGACTTATTTACTTACAGGTCCTAATTAATAAATTTAACACTATAAAAATAAGTGATTGATAAATTTATCACTATAAATTTATTCATAAAAATAAAAGACTGATAAATTTATCTTTATCACCTAATAAATTTATCAACAGGGCTTAATGGGTAATAAACCTCAAAAGTAGGACCTATGGCTAGTTTACCCCATATAAAATCATACCATATCATTACTTAAAAAGAAAAAAATCACCATATCTTCATCTTCCCCAAAAGGAACCCCAACCCTAAACCCACCACATCCACCACCAGCAGCCACCTCCTCCTCCCACCCCACCTTCTAGCCACCCCCTTTCCCTCTCTCCTTCCCCCACCTCCCGGCCACCATCTACCTCCTCTCAACAGCTGCCCTCGCCCCTCTACGAACTGCCCTGCCATTGCAATGACAGAATCTGCAATTCTTGTAAACCAAAACAGAAAATTCAATCTTAACTTATTAAACAGTTCAGATATATACATATATACACTATACAATTTATATCTATGTATAAAGTTTTCTCAGAGTTTTGGGTAATTTGTTATCTTGCTTTTGTGATGAAAAAATAATATGATGACTATTTCGATTTTCATTTCGATTTCTATCCATTTCTTTTAGAAATCGTAATGACAAATCTGGGCATTTGTCTGAGATTCACCAACTCCCTCATTTTAGTTCTTCCATTGTTTATCCATTAGTTTACTAGGTTTATTTTTCTGTTCTCACTTCTTTTCATTTTTTAAACTCTGTTTTGTTATGTTTTGTTGCTAATAGTAATATATATATAATAACTTTAGATGTAATTAAATTAAGGGCAAATTACAAACACCCCCCTCGAGGTTTAGTGAAAATACAGATTTCCCCCTGAGGTTTGAGAAATTACATCCCGCCCCCTGAGGTTTACATTTTCATAACAAATTGCCCCCTAGGGTTTTTATTTTCATACAGATTCCCCCCTAATTTTTCCTAATTTATTATGAAAATTTGACCCTCAGGGAGGAATTTGTAATTTCTCAAACCTCAGGGGGGAATCTGTATTTTTACTAAACCTCGAGGGGGTGTTTGTAATTTACCCTTAAATTAATAAGTAGGTTACAAATTTAGCAATGAATTGAAGTTTCATTTAGGGTGGAAAAAATCGAGTATATTAAATTTTTTTTTTAATTTTAATTTTTACAAAAATACTGAAGAAGAAGAGAAGGGTATAATTGTTTTTTTATTACTAAAGTTAACAAAGTTAGAGCATCCACAATGGATGTATTAGTGTATTTGTTAGTGTCAGTTGTTAATTTTTGGCCAGCAAAGTTTGTTGTTTGGTATTGCAATGGAGCTACTAAGGGCAGCGTTAGTGATCAAAGTTAGTGTTAGATGTTTGATTGTGTGTTAATTGTAGCCAGCATTTTAACCAGTAAGGGAGAGAGAGAAAAGTGCTACGAGGAAGTCCTTCCGGACGTCCCATCGGAAGTCCACCTCAACGTTCGGACCCTTCAAGAAAAGAAAATAAATAAATAAATAAAAATTAGGTCTGACCGGTTGACCGGTCGAACGTCTGGCCGATCAACAATATATATATATTTTGAACTTGTTGGGATTTTTTTTTGGGCTTGAAATTTTTGATTAAATTAATTAATTTATTTACTTTATTTATTATATATATATATATGTATATATTTTTTAACACACCCCTTAATACATCCATTATATCACCATTTACTCACTAAATTAACAAACTCTTAACACACATTTTTGGATCTCACTTTTAACACTTTTTGTCATATAACACACTTTAATACATCCATTTGTGGATGCCCTTAATATTGCAATTTAGCCCAAAATCACATGGCGGTATGTGGGTATTTTCAAAAGACGACGAGGGTAAAATGCTATAGGGCCATACTACACGAAGGTAAAATGGATGTCGCCATTAAAGTAAATGTTAAAAATGAACATATACCTTCAAAGACAATGTTTGTTTGGGCATACTATATTAGATGCTATTAGCATTTTTAGAACTATTAGCCCTGAAATTATCAATTACTTTGCATTGTGTATCATATCTTATGAGTGTCTATGCATCATATCTCATATTTGGATTGACTCAAGATTACGAGGAGGGATTGACAAAATCCTATTAATTTTTAATTTAGCCAATTAGTCTAAACCTTTCTTAATCTCTCATTTTGTATCCCACCCTTCCTCTTCAGATTTGATGATCCCCGTAGGAGAGATGCCATGTCCTAATAGACTATTAATCTAGATCCCAATTTTCTTAACCAAACATAAAATTATGTAATTTATTGCATTAAATGCCCCAAACAAACATGGTCTCGGAGTTATGGCAAAGGATTGGACTAGGTTTTGAGTATAGAAAATGCTATAGGCTATGGACCCTACACCTATATGAGATATTTAGTTATTTATTAGAATATTGATCAATAAATCCCATCTCATAAACAACTATACCAATTAGTCCCACTTTTGAAATGTTTATCGGATAAGTCTTACTGGTGGAGAGGCTTAGATCTATCTGATCCTATTTTCCAACTTTGGTTGTGAGGCTTGGACACTTATGCTCTTTTCTATTTCATTAGGTTATTTTTGGTGGGATCACCTTCATTTTTGGTAAGTTCATTGATTCGGTGATACACATTTCCACAATATGACTGTTAGGGTTTTGGGTTTTTTTTTTTTTTTTTTTTTTTTTTTTTTTTTTTTTTTTTTTTGAGTTTTGAGAGGGAGGGAGGGGTTTGGTGTGCCGTCTGTGTGACATCACAGCAGGGGTAGCATTTTCTGGTAGTCAAACTCACCGTCATGCAAGTATGTATTTTTTTTCCCTTCATAATAATGTAGAGTTTTTTTTGTTTTGTTGGTAGTCTCAATTTTTGTGATGGGGTTCTTTGTATCCATGTCAGGGTGTCATCGTTTTCGTTTTTGAAGTGGTTGGGTGGGTCTGAAATGTGTTACGACTTGACGATAGCAAGTGTTGTAGTTGATGAACTGGGAGTGGGGGGGTAGGGCACTCAATCTGTGGGTTGCGTGTATGTTATTGGTAAGGGATTTGTGGCACTGGTTGAGTTCGGAGATGTGGTAGTCGGGAGGAGTTGTGTGACATCGTCTAGTATGGGTTATGTTATTGATGTTATGTTAAATGTATACAGGTAATGGACACGTATGTCATGCTGGTTTGTTGTTACGGTAATACAAATGTCGCCGTCAATTTGCAAGCCCCATTTCGTTACCATGATTTGGTGAACCATGTGTGTGGCAATTTTTTGGGGTTGATAGCCGAGAATGTGTGTTTGTTTTTCAAAATCCTAGGTTATAATAACTTCACGTTGAAGAACAATATTGATATGGAGAACATGGCCTCACTTGCGCGGTCTTTTCGCCTACAATGTGTTGACGTCATCATTTAGTTGCGAGACGTCGAAGATGCCGATAACATTGATAGCCCGCCTCACAATGCACGGACTGTCCCATGTAGAAAAGGTTTTTTTGTCTGCTTCGTGCGCTAATGGGATTCAACATGTTGGGCAAAGTTTTAAGGGGAGAGCTGTTGAGTTCCGAACGGTTCTTCGCAAGTATGCTGTTGAGTGTGGATTTCGGTTCAAATATGTAAAGAATGATTCCGTTCGGATTACAGCGGTATGCATGATGAGGGAAACCAAAGGATGCCTGTGGTCTATACATCCACGTGTCTTACATGGCAATGGATTTTTTTACATTCATAAATGGAATAGCGAGCACATTTGTGGTGTCATTGTGCGGACACCCACTAATTCGCGTGTTGGGTCTAATTTAGTGTGTGATGTTATATCCGAAAGGGTATGTGAAAAACCACTGACACGGCCTACTGATGTTGTCTACGACTTGAAGAAAGATTACGGTTTAGAGGTTAGTTACCAGGTCGTATGGTTAGGTGTTGAAAAAGCTCGCGGGGAAATGTTCGATGCACATTCAATTTCATTTGACCAATTACGGCGGTATAGTGTAACAGCGCCCGCGAGGGACCTTGATGCTACAGTTCGGACTCCACTTTTTTGTTTGTTGCGGTTCGTAATCTGAACCAAAGAGTCCAACTCTGGCAAATCGTTTTGAGAAAAAAAAATAGATTTTTGAAAAGAAGTGCCAAACATGGACTGCTTTGCTAGATACAGAGTCGCCACCTAAATATTTTTAAAATAGAAAATTTAGGAAACCCTGACTCGGTGCCGAAGGCCACGTGTCCGTCATCACCAAAGTTGTCTTGGCTCGGGAGCTTGGGTACGATCGGGGAAGGTCAGCTATGAGCACCCCCTTTCGCCCGGTCCGAAGACCGGCCTCTACTAACCGTGATATCCGATTTTGAAAACGTTATGTGTTCTCGTTCCGGTTATTAGCCTAGAATTACTATGTTATGCGCACAGCAAACAAGTATAGACTAGATTGCCTAATTTGGAAACAAGCATTGCATATCTGTTTGTTTTGAAAGTGCTTTGGATTTTGCTACTCATAAGTAGGCTAAAACACGGATTTCAACGAGTTTTTCCAACTCAAGCAACCCAACGTCCACCGACAGGCATTCAAACAGTTTATCTCATATAAACATTTAGCCACATGGTAATTATGCCGTTATGTTAACATTCACACGCATGCGATGTGCTAAAGCATAAATATTTACATTGCACTCCGTGCCAAAACAAAAACTAGTTAGTAATCATATGCATGCCCTAGTTCATGTTAGAGTGACTAATGCAACACATACAGAGATGCAGTTTAGGATAGGCTCGGCTAACCCTAAAATGGCATGTGAAATGCAATCATTCGGTGCACGTATTCAAGTTAGATTTGAAGATACAATGCGGTTTGTATGATGTTCCAAGCCCGGTGCATGTAAGACAAATGTATAGATGCACGCATGCATTGCATAAGGTATGCTAAAATAAACGTGCCCTAATCTACCATCGTAAGCGGGTAAATAAAAGGGAAGAAAGAAGTGGGGGTTGGAAGACATGCACACCACTCACACACGCTTATTACAGATTTGCCCTCGCCCGGAGGGACCAAAAGAATAATACAAATAATTAACCTACAAGCTAATTAAATATTACAGACTACTTAATTAATTTACAAATTTAACTAAGCTAAGGAAAGCAATAAAGTCCTCGGGAAGCGGGTCCAATGCAATGCATGCTCGGTCTTGCTCGGAATTGCACTGCCATGCATAGGCTGCCTCTGTTTTCCCTGCTCTGCCCCTCTGAAGATTACCAAAGTCTCAGGAATGCTTCCCTGGACACTGGGGGACACCACCGGTTGAGTAGAATTTCCACCGGCAGTAGGATGTGGCCATCAGCACAAAATGGATCCATCGGCCTCCAATAGATTGCCGGTCGGCACTCTATGTAGTCAATCGGCAATGAATTCTTGCAGAACCTGTTTGACAGCAGCAGAGGACAAAGTCTTGCATGGCAATATAATTCAAGCCATGTATGCACCAAACAAGCCCCTTATCATGTTTGAGGCTCAAAAGGACATGGTCCTTGGTTCTTGGACCATCAATCGCGCATTTCCATGCGTGATGGCCCAAGAACCAAGTGTGCATTTTCATGTCAAATGAAATGCAAACCAAATAAGCACATAAAGGCCTAACCTCTATCACTTGATTTCAAGAGGCAAGGCATGCATGTTCAATGCAATGCAACCTAAGCATGTTAGCTAGTATGCAACATGGCATGCAAACAAGCAATGCAAAACATACATCAATCATGCAAGGCCTAGACAACAATCATGCAAGGCATATGTGAGATGTGTCCCAAATGTGCAAATAAGCAAAACATGCAACATCACATAAATGGGACCAAGCATGCAACAATATACAAAGTAAGCATGCAACACAAGCTAAGGGAGGGACTTACACTAATTGGACAGCCATAAATTAGGTCCGAAACAGTGGCCAAAGTGCATGGAACAAAGGCAAAAACAAGTCAATGAAGCATGCTCTTACAAGAGGCCAATGAAGCACATAAACCATAGCTATATGGTACAATGCATGCAGGTCTCAACCACCTCAAAACAGTGTTTCTACATGCTAAAACCATGCTGAAAATGCCATGATCATGCACCAAAACAAGCTCAAATGATATGCCCAAACAATGGGCTCTTGAAGCACATGAACTACAACTATGTAATGCAATGTATGAGAGTTTTATCCTGCCCAAAACAGAGTTTATACATGTTAATTTAGGGCCTAAAACATGTTGGAAAATAGCCCAAACAAACTAGCAAAGCATGCTCTCCTTTAGGCCATTCTAAGCATTTAAACCACAACCATGCAAAGTAATGCACAATCTACTTTAACACCTCAAAACAGAGTTTAATCACAAGAAAATATGAACTATTGTAGGCCAAAGTTAAGCTAGCACATGTTAGGAAGATTGGCTAAAACATGAAATAAGCTAGGCTAGGGAGCAAAATTACACTACAAGTGTATGAAGCAAGCAACCAAGCCCCCAACCAAACCAAAACAGATCTGAAACATGAAAAAATAGAGCCTAAAACATGCTTGGCTTAAGCTAAAACAAGCCACAAAAAGATGCCACTTTACAAGCCTAACAAGGCATAACAACTAGTTACAAGGAGGAGGGGCTAACCCCTCCTATTTGAGACCTCAAAACTGGTTTTTGATCACTGAAAAATCTCTGAAAAAAAGTTGATTTTAGGCCCAAAAGAGGTTTGCTTAAAAGAGCTCAAAAGTGGATCACAATCTCACAAAACAAGGAACAAACAAAGGGAGGACACCCCTTAACTCACAAGGACTTTAATCCACCACTTTTAACACATAAAAATAGAGATTTTGATAGTTGAAAATCAGGCCAAAAGAAGCATGCAAAAGTAGCTATACAAGTGCACAAAATCAAGCTTGAGAAAAGTAGGAACTTACCCTTGAAGCTCTGCACCAAAACAGGTTTTTCTTGAACCAAAACCAGCCTTAGGAGCTCCAAATACACCTCCAAGAATCACCTTTGCAATATAGGCAAGTTTGATCAAGGGTGGAGGCTCAAGAAATGGGAAGAACACTCACTTTTGGACACTTATATGCTTCTATACACACAATATAGGAAGAGAGAGAGGGCTGATATTTGGCTGTGAAATTTCTAGAGAGAGAGGGGGTTTTTTTTTAGAGTGAGAAGCTCTCAAAACTTGATTTTTGTTCTAACCCCTCAAATATGAGATATAAGGCTCTATATATTGCAAAATAAGAGCTTTTGGTCGAAATATCCCAATTGAAAATATCTGATGCAGTGTATAGCAGCTGGATGATAAATATCTGTCAAAAATCTGAGTTTTGGGCACTTTTGGCCGGCCGGCAATCTTTTGTGCCGGTCGGATAAATGGATGGCCGGTATGTAGCCGGTAAGGTCAAAAAGTGCCGGTGGATGTCCAGATTGAAGCCCCGGAAGTTAGCTTTCCAATGTGTAGACACCTCATTTTTAACCGCCCTTAAGACTTGGGCACTACTGATGGTTTACTTGTTGGAGAAAGGTGTGCAGTGCACAGGTTCAGTTTCTTCGGCAAGGAGAGAGGCAAATATCAACTTCATTCCCCATTGTGGACCAAAATTATTTTTGATGGTTTTTAGACCTTAAAACCCTCTCTTCAAAACATTTTTGAAATAAAATTCCCACAATGTTCCGACGCTCGCATTTCGGTAAATGTTGCGCTTTTCGGTAAACCGAGCAAGGAAAAAGGGGAGATGAATGAAAGAGAGATGAAATCTTTGAAAAATCTTTCAAAACACCTTACTTAGGGGTTTGAAGTTGAAGAAAAGAGGAGAAGAGGGGAGAAAACTAGTTTGGGAGTGGTTCAGCATGAATCCGGGAAGGAGAAAAGTCTGCGTGGCTTCCCCGAAACGGGCGTAACTCTTTGTACAAGAGGAATTAAAATATGGGGCCACCACCATTGGAAACCTTACTTCCGGGGCTTCATTTTTCACTCAATAATCTCCTAAGTCCAAATCCGGGGGGAGGAGATATGGTTGGTTGAAGTCCGGTTGGACCGAATCTGCACGGCTTTACGGAAACTGGCATAACTTTTTCTACAGAAGGAATTTTAATGCAAGGTTTGTGCCATTGGAAAGCTAACTTCCGGGGCTTCAATATGGACTTAAACCGGAACTTTTTGACCTCATTAGCCACCCATCTGACTCTATTTAGCCGACCGGCACAAAAGATTGCCGGCCTGCCAAAAGTGCCCAGAACTCAGATTTTTGACAGATATTTATCAATACACTGTGGCAGATATTTTCAATGGGGATATTTCGACCAAAAGCTCTTATTTTGATATATATAGAGCCTTATATCTCATATGGCTTAGGGTTAGAACAAAAAAGAAAATCTTGGGAGCTTCTCACTCTAAAAAATCCCTCTCTCTCTACACTTCCAAGTTCAAAACCTCTCAAATCCTTGGCCATTTCTTCATCACCACAAAGCACCACCACCACCACTCCATTTTCCAGAAGCAAGGGGAGCTTTTCAGAGGCTTAGAAGCAACATTCCTCAAGCCAAGAGGTAGAAAAGAAGTGGTCTTCAAGGGTAAGTTGCCATTTCCCTCTTTTGTAGCATTTTCTTGCCTCATCTCTTAGGCCTATTTTTTTACTGTTTTGGGCTCCGACCCTAACTGAAACTAGGCCTCTCTTGAGTCATTCTTCATTTTTGTTCAAGGGCTCAACCCTGTTTGAGCCCTCTATTTGGTACTTGCTTCAATACTATCTTGTATGCCATTATTTTGCCTGAAATTTCTAGCCTATGTATGATCTGTTTTCGAGCATAATGTAAACTTTAATTGGGCCTATTTTGAGTCCTTCTTCAACATTGAAGAAGGGCTCAACCCTTTTTGGGCCCCCTATCTTGCACTTACTTCATAATCCCTCCTATTTACCGTAAATTTGCATGATTTGTTTGGCCTATATGTAAATTTTTTTGGAGTGTGTAATGAACTGTGAGTAGGCTTATTTTGAGTCCCTCTACAATATTGTAGAAGGGACCACCACTGTTGGGGGCCTCCATGTTGTGCTTACCATTATACCCCTCTTTGTCCCCCATTTTTGCATGCTTTGTTGGCCTGTCTTGCTTCTGTTTTTAGGCCATCATCAGAACTGAAAATGGAAATATTTTGACCTTCTTGGAACATCTCATTAAAGGTACTTGGCTGTTTGGTGAATGATTTGTATACCTCATGTTATAGCCTCTTGTTGGCCTATTTCTTGCATTGCATTTTGAGCACATTTGTATACTGTTTTGGGGCTTGTAATCTACTGTGAGTAGTCATACTTTTGGTCCCTCATCAGTGTTGTAGAAGGGTCTTTTTCCATTCGGGCTTTGCATCTACCACTTGTTTCATGACCTCCCTTGACGAGCCATTTTTGTATGCCATTTTAGCCCTACTCGTGATTGCTGTTTGGCCATGTTTTGTACTGTAAAAATTCTTTTCTTGGGGCTTCCTTGCTTCTTTGTTTTCATGTTATGTTCAAATTATGCATGTATTGTATAGCTGTAAGCCATTTCGTGCACTTATCTTCGCATTTCGGGATCGTTTCATGCATCGGGTTCCATTTTGCCACGATTCGGGGCTGTTTTGCCCCTCATTTGCCACTGATTTTTTCATGTTTGCATATCATATTCCATGTCTTTGCCATGTCTCATTAGAGTGGCATTTCGGTGCCTGAGGGCCCATTCTCGGTTTGCGTGCACGCATGTACGCACTTCGAGGTATCTTGTTTTCATCTGATGGCCTCCTATGTGAGTGTGGCAGAGGCCCACTTGTGTTGGTGTAAGTCCATGTTGAATTGTGTATGCCATGTTTCAATGCGTTGTGCATGTTATGTTGTTAGCGTTGTGTATGCCATGTAGTTGCATTGCATGTTTGTTGTTAGCTTGCATGCTTAGGTTGCATGTGCATTGTTGTGCATTGCCTTGCCTCTTGATCAACCATGGTTGAGGTTGGGTCCCTTGTATGTTTGGTGTGCATTACATTCGATATTAAAATGCACACTTGACTCTTTGGCCATCATGCATGGAAATGCGTGATTGGTGGCCCGAGAATCGAGGCACATCCTCCTTTGAGTCACAAACATGATAAGGAATGTGTTTGGTGCATACATTGCTTGCATTGAGCTGCCATGCAAGTTTTGCCCTCTGCTGCTGTGAGTTGCAGGTTCTGCAGGAATTCATTGCCGGCCGGCAGTATTTAGTGCCGACCGGCAGTCAATCAATGGCCGGTGGATATATTTTGTGCCGATGGCTACATCCTAGTGCCGGTGGCCATTTCCTCCAGCCGGTGGGATTCTCCAGTGTCCAGAGAGGCATCCTTGAGACTTTGGCAGATTTCAGAGGAACAAAGCAGGGAAAACAGAGGCAGGCTAGGCATGGCAGTGCAATTCCGAGCGGAATCCGAGTGTGTATGCATTGGGCTCTCGCCCTGAGGCGGTTTACTGTTTTTCTTAGATTAAATATTTTGTTAATTTAATTAATTCATAATATTTAATTGGCTTGCGTAGTTAATTATTTGTATTATTCTTTTGGTCCCTCCGAGCGAGGGCAAATCTGTAATAAGTGTGGGTGAGTGGTGTGTATGTCTTCCAACCCCCACTTCTTTCTTCCCTTTTACTTACCTACTTTTAATGGTTAGTATTAGGGCACGTTTATTTTAGCATACCTTATGCTATGCATGCGTGCATCCATGCATTTGTTGACATGCATCGGGCTGGGTACATCATACAAATTGCATTGTATTTCCAATTCCAAATTGAATACGTGCATCAAATGAGTGCATTTCACATGCCATCTTTAGGGTTAGCCGAGCCTACTCTAAATTGCATCCTTGCGTGTGTTGCATTAGCCACTTAACATGAACTAGGTTATGCACGTTTGCTAACTAGTTTCTTGTTTTGGCACGGAGTACGATGTAAGCATTTATGCTTTAGCATACCACATGCGTGTGAATGTTGCCATGACAGTATGCTTACCATGTGGCTAAGTGCTTATGTGAGATAAATTGTTTGAATGCCCGTGGGTGGAGGTTGGGTTGCTTGAGTTGGAAATACTCATTGAAATCCGTGTTTTAGACTACTTGCGAGTAGCAAATTCCGAAGCATTTTCGAAAAGAACGGATATGCAATGTTTGTTCCCAAATTAGGCGATCTAGTCTATACTTGTTTGCTGTGCGCATAACAAAGGAATTCTAGGCTAATAACCGGAACAAGAACACATAATGTTTTCAAAATCGGATATCACGGTTAGTAGGGGCCGGTCTTTGGACCGGGCGAAAGGGGGTGCTCATAGCTGACCTTCCCCAATCGTACCCAAGCTCCCGAGCCAAGACCACTTTGGTTATGACGGACACGTGGCCTTCGGCACCGAGTTAGGGTTTCCTAAATTTCCCATTTAAAAATATTTAGGTGGCAACTCTGTAATCTGGCAAAGCAGTCCATGTTTGGCACTAGTTTTTCAAAATCTGTTTTTCTTCAAAACGATTTGCCAGAGTTGGACTCTTTGGTTTAAGATTTAGAACCGCAACACAAAAAGGGAGTCCGAACTGTAGCATAGAGGCCCCCCGGGGCTTGTTACAGTTTCTGGCGACTCTGCTGGGGATGTTTAGAGAGCTTGGCTCGAACTCGTGATATCCTGTTTTGACTACACTTATGTGTTTCTTTGCATTGCATGTGCATTGGTGCGCCTAGGACACTGTGTTGGCCATCTGCTATTCCTGAGCGGTTTGCCGGAGGCTTGTCTTGTCAAGGCATGTCCATAAGGCTGACCGGTTGCGGGCTCTGCCAGTATGGGAACACAAACCCCGGTTTTACCGGGCACCCTTTTTGACCATTCGACCCAGTGCATATTCGGAGCCGTAGTGACCATTCCAAACTAGGACAGGTTGCTTACCCGATACAGGTTGTTTGAAGCCGTTGTGTGCGTAGTGAAACCCTAGCTCCTGACAAAATAAGACAGGGAAACCCTACCCCAACATAGGGATGTATTGGCTCTCATTTACTTGCTATGTGCTTTTAGAGTGTATCTCTACAGGGAATGCATATACCAGTTTGCAAGTCTGGGTATCCGGCTTACGGGCACCAGTATCAGTATTTTGAGAATCAGTTATATCTGCGGGTATCAGATTCAGATTTGGGGCAGTGATTTCAGGGAACAGTGATCAGTAATAGAATACAGTTGTTCAGCTTTGCTCGTATCCGTTCTAGTGAAATTGAGCTGAAATGCTATCTGCTTTCTCTTTTGCTAGGGTGTAGTCCTGGAATCATAGCTTCAGAAGGCTCCACTATCTCCCGGGTACATTGGACTAGTGCTGATAGACTTTGTTAGATCAGAAATTCAATTCAAGGGCAACCAGTGTTCTTTCGCTGAGGCAAGGCAAAGAAAGGCCAGTTAGGGCTCACCGGTTCATCTGATCTGACAGTCACCAGTCACATCATCAGCAGACCCGTGATGGCACAGGGTTCAGAAGAATTTGTGGCCGTGATAGCGGCGTTAAATCAGGGAACTGCCATGCAGGCTGAGACCGGTATTGAAACGCAGCGCCCATCTGGGGGATCTGCCTTACATCCAGCTTTGGGACCCCAGCCGAACTTTGATCCACTTCCGCCAGTTGAAGATTTACAGGGTTCGAATCCCCAAGAAGGGTTGGCTCAAGCTCGAGTTGTCAGGTCCCTGGTGCAGCCTATTGAGAGGTTTCAACCCTTTCATGTTGATGAGTTCAATCCGACAGCAGCGAAAATTGCGAGCCTTGAGAAGCAATTCAAAAAGGCACAAGGCCTTAACTCCATTCCCGACATTGAGGATGGGCACACTGAGTCTGCCGTGCGGCTTCCAGACAGATTCAAAATGCCATATATTGACCGTTTCGAGGGGTCTGGAGATCCAATGGTACATATCTGACTTTTCTTGGATGTCCTGAAGCCGATGGTTCTGACTAAGCCACAGAAACTCTCTCTGTATGGAAGAACCCTGTCGGGTGTAGCAGCCACTTGGTACGCTAAGTTGGAAGATAAAGTGAAGCAAAACTGGGAAGAACTGGCTGAGGCCTTTGTCGATCAGTATTCGTACAACACCCAAGTTGAAATGACCATCCAAGAGCTTGAAGCAACTCGCCAGAACCCAAAAGAGCCTTTTGTGGAATTTGTTGCCAGGTGGAGAGCAAAGGCAGCACAGATGACAGATCGCCGCCCTTCTGAGAGGGATCAAGTGCAGATGATAGTGCGGAACCTTGAGCATGATATGTTGCAGAAATTGATAGTCGCTCCGCTATTCACTTTCAAGAGTTTGCATGAACTGGGGGTCCAGGTCGAGAATGCGTTCAACAGTGGGATTATTCCTAGAACAAGTGAACTGATAAGGAGGGTGATTTCAAGGAGTACCAACGCCGGAAGTAGCCCTATTCCCAAACCCACCGAAATCAATACAGTTGCCACAACCGACCCTTTTGCCAAACCAAGCCTACAAACAGTCGGCCCAGCCCGAGCTCAGGGCAGAACTTTCACCCCCCTCCATATGAGCTTGACTAGCGCACTAAAAGTCTTGATGGAAAGAGGGCATCTCAAACCCCTCGATCCTCAACCTCTTTCTGACCCACTCCCAGCCAGACATAACCCTTCTAAGTACTGTGTGTACCATCAGCAACGCGGTCATGGCACCGACTGTTGCTACCGCCTTCGTCATGAGATCCAAAATCTCATTGACAACCAAACAATAGCTCCACCTTCAGACCCCAATGACCAAATACCTCATCCACATCTCAACCTAATCCACACACTGGCCGTCCCTTATGACCCCAGCATATACATCACCCCAGCCTATCTGCCCAAGCTTGCGGTGTTCATTCCAGAAAGCACGGACTTGTGCATGATGGATGCACCTGAATCCCAATCATCTCAAACCTGTGAGCCCACTACTTCTGAGCTAATGAGGATGATCGAAGATCTTCAGAGAACTGTGGCAGATCTAACCTTTGGAGTTTTGGCTCCGTCATCAACCACATCACATACCAGGGAGTTCATGTCAAAAGGCTCCCCAACCTTGGGACGAGTTGCGTCGAAAGAAGGCCAATCTTTTAGCAAAGTGGAGGCCAGTGATAAGAACAAGCCAGGGGCAGGCATTGGCCCCCATGAACACCTTCGGTGGGATATCGAGACTTTGAAAGCTGAAGGACTGAACAAAGAGCAAGTCCTTGTGGTTGTTGCAGAGGCTGTGGATGACAATTTCGCCGATCAAGTTGGGGGCAGTTTGAATCAAGGGGCAAGCCGGGAGAAGTGCCTTTGTACCAGGAATGTTCCTTTCAGCTCTAGCCCCGTACTTGGAAGAGACCAGCAAACCCAGTCAGCACCTGTCAATCCCTTTGCTGGTGCATCCAACAAAAAGACACAAACCTCAAAATACCCACCTCGGGGCCAGAGGGTGTTCGCACCACTGTACATGTCTCTATCGGCGGCCTTAAGGGTCCTGATTAAAAAGGGGTACCTGAAACCCCTGGAGCCGCGACCACTGCCAGATAAACTTCCTCCTTCCCATGATCCGGCCAAGTATTGTGCCTTTCATCAGCAGGTCGGCCATGTCACTGATAAGTGTTTCCGCCTTCGCCACGAAACACAAGATCTAATTGACAATAAGGTCATCGTCGCACCAACTCAGCAAAGTCTATCGGCACTTGATCAATGAACTTGTGGGGGATAATGTGATGTGATCAGGAGATGAACCACCTGCGGACGGCATTTAGTTTACTTCAGATGTGGTGGACGGCGTGCACTATTTTGAGCAATGTACAAATGCTGTTAATTTTGCTTTCTGACTTAGGTATTGAGTCAGTCTTGTCATTTTGTATTGAGTCAGTCTTTTCATACTGAGTCGGTCAGGGTCTGTCTTGTTGTATCGAGTCAGTCCTATTTTGTTAGAGTCAGGTGATTTCGGGGGTGTTACCTCGGACATCACTATCTTGTTTTGTGTTTGTCTTTTTGCTTTCTTTGGAGTCTGTTTATGCCAGGGAGCCAGTTGTGCCAACAGATCTTGAATGAACAGCAGTGGTTTTTCATACTTTTGTGTTTGCTTCTGCCGTGTGCCAGTTGTACCAGAAATTCCAAATGAGATGGCAGTATTTGACTAAGAACTCTGTCCTTTCTGTGCCTTGAAATTATTGCATTGACCTAAGTTTTTCAAAACCCTTTTGAACATTGCGGTGAAAATGAAGAGGAAGGAATTCCTCGGGTTTTGTAAAAATTTTGATCATTTCAAGAGAAAGAAAGGCATGCTAAGCTTTTAATGAATGAAATCATGCTTGTTAGTGTGAGTACTGAGAAGGACCCTAGCTTTGATCCAGATTGGTCCTACACTGTCTTCAGCGCGAGCGATTTGTCGCTTTCTTAAAAACTTTCAAAATTTGTTTTGCGCGGCCTTGCGAAGACATGTGTGGAATCGCTCTTGAGATTGTGCAGCTTAGGATCGCTCTCGGCCTCGAGACTCAACCCCTTTTGCTTTCAAACCTTGAACTTAGATTCAGAACGTTCGACGGTCGACCACAATGTAAGGCCTGTGTGGTCAGATTTGAAGCAGTCCTCGAACAAGAGGCACCAAAGTCAGATCAAGAAGGTCAGACCTCATCCGAAGAAGCTTGCAAAGCTAGAACAGAAGCACCCCTCGAACTAGGGGCAAAAAAATATCCGATGTGCTCGAAGAGCCAAAGGTGGATCCTTCTGCAAATCAATACAACAGCCATTCTCCTGGATACAGAGGGGTTCAATCTCAAAACCATTTGGCATGGACTTGTTATACTTTTACCCTTTGAGAGGCTCGCTGGGCCGAAAACCTGGAAGGGCGACCCAGGCAAAAGTTAGAGCAAGAGAAAAATACAAAAAAGAAGAAAAGAAAAAAAGAAAAATACAAGAAGAAAATAAAAGAATGCAAAAAAGAAAAGAGAAGAAAAAATGAAAATGAAAAGAAAAGAATTGAAAAGAAAAGAAGAACAAAGCTCGCAAGGTCGAAAACCTGTAACAGGCGCCTTGGCAAAAATTAGAGCCTAAAAGGAGAGGTTAAATACCCGAGTGTACCTTAACCCCAAACTACGTAAGGCTTGATTCCCATGTTTGGGATACGTAGGCAACTTCACTCTGAAGCCCAGTTGTAAAACAATTCAAATTCGACTATGTCCACATGATGGTTTTGATCATCTTTGCCTTCTCTGTATCCGAGAGTCTGGTCGTGTTCGTCGCTCAGAGGACTGACTACAATGTGCTGCGACATCATCCAAACAAGGGGCAACTTTCCGTTGCCATTCAAAACACTGCGGTGCCGTTCAAACAAGGGGCAACTTTCCGTTGCCATGTAGCTCTCTTCGAACAAGGGTTGTCCATTGCTATGGGTCCGAGGTTGTGCGTCTCAAGAGTAGGTTCCGTGCTTGTTGAGCATTGGCCGTTTGCAAAAATAGTTTTTGAGAATTTTTACTGAGGTTGACTAATTCTCTCGAAAATTATTCTATCTTTTCCAAAACTGGACCATTTTCTTGGACCCAAAAAAGGAAAATTTTCAGTGCTTACAGCCTGACTTGCATGATTTCAAATCAAAAATCGAACAAGCGTGTTAATCTAACTCTCATATTGGTCAAAATTGTTTTAGTAGAAAACCAAAACAAAAAATGGTCAAAATGATGAGCCAGGGGTACAGTTGAGTCAGGTGTTCTGTCTTTCCCCCGTTGTCAACTACTCGCCAAGAAGGGCACTCTACCTGCCAGAAGAGGGCACAATTGAAGTTAACAACATAGGGCTAAAAGCTCTTTCATCCTCCAAGCAACAAGGTATCAAGCCAAATGCGAAACACGGATTAGAATAGATTAGGATATTCCACTCCCTCATCTAGACAGATCTAATCACGTCCAAACTCCCCAGCAAAGCATCATTAACCGATGTCAGCTGTAGATCCGCTGCACATCCAGCCGCATCGCAACCCCTCTGTGGGAAGGTTCACTGTTGTGCGCAGAAGAAAAAGAATCTAGCTGAATGCTAGGGGCAAGAGCCCACAACTTCCTGTTTATCCACCAACCACCCAGGGAAGGGATAAAAAATGAGAGATTGAAGAATAGAGAGATGTGCGTTAAGAGAAAAAGTGAGAAAAAGGGCTTTTCCAGAAAAATAGAGATTGAGTGCCAGAGTGATGTGAGAATCACAATTGAGAAAGGGTGGGAAACAATACCCGAATAAACTGGCTCCTTGTGCACTGAGAGGTCTCTCGTCTTTGTAACACGTCTGTGTGTCGCGTCTTTTATTTTGTTTGTCTCGATTCTTGTTTTGAGTCGTTCCGAGTGTGTCTCGATGTGTTTAGGTTGTTTACCTTTGTTTTCCTTTGTTGAGTCGTGATGCGCTGTGTCCAGTCGTAGACTCAATACCCAGTTGAGAAATCATTTTCAATTTCAATTTCAAAATAAAATTGTTTTGTGCTCAGGGTGCTGTGCCATTCTCCATATTTGCGCAAAACAAGATTCGTCCTTTCATAAAACTGCAGGGCCCACCCCCAATAAGTGTGAACAGTACAATTAGGACCTATCTGAAGCTATGTGGGTTCCAGACTACAAAGCAAAAGAAAAAAGGTAAATTTTGGAGCATCTTAGTGTGTTTTAACTTCGGCAAATTCCGGGATTGTATTCCGGATGTACCTCTTCAGGCCTTGTCAATGCTACCGAAGTATGAGTGCGCCTCTACCTTAAGTGTAAGCCTGCTTCAAGTCAGAACGGCAATTAAAGCAGCAGCAGATGTTATCTCTTGCCAATATGAATAGGGTGTACCCTTTTCGAGTTGAGTGTGTTGCAAAACCCTCTGAGAGGTAAACCGGAGACACCAGAGTACATATTTGATGCTCCTCTATTGCATAGAATGTGCACTTTCATATACACTGTTGTTGCATGCGTGCCGCGCATCGTTATGATTCATGCATAGAATACGCTTACTTTCGATTCCGCATAGAATATGCTTTGCTTCCAATATTCCATAGAAAATGCTCGTATCTTTTGCAGAGAAAATGCATTCTTCCTCACTTGCATAGAATATGCATTTTATCGCACTTTCTTGTGCATTGTATCTCACTCGCACTATTTTTGTGCACTTACGCATTGTATCTCACTCGCACTATTTTTGTGCACTTACACATTGTATCTCACTTGCACTGTCTTGTGCATCTTGTGGTCGTATCTCTATCGCACTGTTTAGTGCAATACAGTTCATTCGCACTATTTTGTGCATCGCACTATTTTGTGCATTCCATTTTACTCGCGCTATTTTGCGCAACGTACTATCTTGTCCATTCGCACTGTCTTGTGCATCACATTTCATTCGCGCTATTTTGTGCATCGCACTGTTTTGTGCATTACACTTCATTCGCGCTATTTTGCGCATCGCACTATTTTGTGCATTCCATTTTACTCGCGCTATTTTGCGCAACGCACTATCTTGTGCATCACATTTCATTCGCGCCATTTTGTGCATCGCACTATTTTGTGCAATTCATCATTCGCGCTATTTTGCGCATCGCACTATTTTGTGCACCTTACTTGCATTTTGCATCCATTCAATCGCGCTATTTTGCGCATCGCACCGTCTTGTGCATTCAATCGCACTGTTTTGTGCATCGCATCATTCGCGCTATCTTGCGCACCTCCATCACACTGTCTTGTGCACTCGCGCTTTCTTGCGCATCGCACTATCTTGTGCACTTGCATGCTATATCTCACTCGCACTATCTTGTGCATTCCATTACACTCGCGCTGTTCAGCGTATCGCACTGTTCTGTGCAATTTACTTTCGTGCTTTCTTGCGCATCGCACTGATTTGTGCATTACATTGTTTCATTCGCGCTATTCTGCACATCGCACTATTTTGTGCATTTTTACTTGCATTGCACGTGCATTTTATCGTGCTATCTTGCGCACCTTACTTGCACTTGTTAGTTCATGACATTTCATTCGTGCTATTCTGCGCATCACACCGCTTTGTGCATCTATGCCACATTGCACTGTTTCGCACATCTTGTTAGCACTGTCTTGTGCATTCCAAACTGTTCCGCACTGTTTTGTGCGTCTCCTTAGCATTATTTTGTGCACTCACTCTGCATCACATTGTCTTGTGCACACTGTGTTTTTGCATAAATCCTGAATTTTCAAACCGGCTTCGCGCAGCGTATAAGTCCAATTATCAAAGTTTTCCTGCATATCCTTTGCATCCTGCTCCCGAACTACGCTGGTTTGATTCCTTGCAAAGGGATACGTAGGCAGCCTGCGGGCACAACCATTTATTCATCTGTATTTTGTTTGTCCAAGTCTTCGGCCTTGTCAAAAATGGGTCGTCTCTGGGCTTTGACATTCACTCCCGTCATTGTTATGACTTTCGAGTTTTGTCAAAGAGGGGCAACTGTAGACACCCCACTTTTAACCGCCCTTAAGACTTGGGCACTACTGATGGTTTACTTGTTGGAGAAAGGTGTGCAGTGCACAGGTTCAATTTCTTCGGCAAGGAGAGAGGCAAATATCAACTTCATACCCCATTGTGGACCAAAATTATTTTTGATGGTTTTTAGACCTTAAAACCCTCTCTTCAAAACATTTTTGAAATAAAATTCCCACGATGTTTCGACGCTCACATTTTGGTAAATGTTGCGCTTTTCGGTAAACCGAGTAAGGACAAAGGGGAGATGAATGAAAGAGAGATGAAATCTTTGAAAAATCTTTCAAAACACCTTACTTAAGGGTTTGAAGTTGAAGAAAAGAGGAGAAGAGGGGAGAAAACTAGTTTGGGAGTGGTTCAGCATGAATCCGGGAAGGAGAAAAGTCTGTGCGGCTTCCCTGAAACGGGCGTAATTATTTGTACAAGAGGAATTAAAATATGGGGCCACCACCATTGGAAACCTTACTTCCGGGGCTTCATTTTTCACTCAAGAATCTCCTAAGTCCAAATCCGGGGGGAGGAGATATGGTTGGTTGAAATCCGGTTGGACCGAATCTGCGCGGCTTTACGGAAACTGGCATAACTTTTTCTACAGAAGGAATTTGAATGCAAGGTTTTTGCCATTGGAAAGATAACTTATGGGGCTTCAATCTGGACTTCCACCGGAACTTTTTGACCTTATTAGCCACCCATAGGCACTCTATTTAGCCGACCGGCACAAAAGATTGCCGGCCGGCCAAAAGTGCCCAGAACTCAGATTTTTGACAGATATTTATCAATACACTGTGGCAGATATTTTCAATGGGGATATTTTGACCAAAAGCTCTTATTTTGATATATATATAGAGCCTTATATCTCATATGGCTTAGGGTTAGAACAAAAAAGAAAATCTTGGGAGCTTCTCACTCTAAAAAATCCCTCTCTCTCTACACTTCCAAGTTCAAAACCTCTCAAATCCTTGGCCATTTCTTCATCACCACCAAGCACCACCACCACCACTCCATTTTCCAGCAGCAAGGGGAGCTTTTCAGAGGCTTAGAAGCAACATTCCTCAAGCCAAGAGGTAGAAAAGAAGTGGTCTTCAAGGGTAAGTTGCCATTTCCCTCTTTTGTAGCATTTTCTTGCCTCATCTCTTAGGCCTATTTGTTTACTGTTTTGGGCTCCGACCCTAACTGAAAATAGTCCTCTCTTGAGCCATTATTCATGTTTGTTCAAGGGCTCAACCCTGTTTGAGCCCTCCATTTGGTACTTGCTTCAATACTATCTTGTATGCCATTATTTTGCCTGAAATTTCTAGCCTATGTATGATCTGTTTTCGAGCATAATGTAAACTTTAATTGGGCCTATTTTGAGCCTCTCTTCAACATTGAAGAAGGGCTCAACCCTTTTTGGGCCCCCTATCTTGCACTTACTTCATAATCCCTCCTATTTACCGTAAATTTGCATGATTTGTTTGGCCTATATGTAAATTTTTTTGGAGTGTGTCATGAAATGTGAGTAGGCTTATTTTGAGTCCCTCTACAATATTGTAGAAGGGACCACCACTGTTGGGGGCCTCCATGTTGTGCTTACCATTATACCCCTCTTTGGCCCCCATTTTTGCATGCTTTGTTGGCCTGTCTTGCTTCTGTTTTTAGGCCATCATCAGAACTGAAAATAGAAATATTTTGACCTTCTTGGAACATCTCATTAAAGGTACTTTGCTGTTTGGTGAATGATTTGTATACCTCATGTTATAGCCTCTTGTTGGCCTATTTCTTGCATTGCATTTTGAGCACATTTGTATACTGTTTTGGGGCTTGTAATCTACTGTGAGTAGTCATACTTTTGGTCCCTCATCAGTGTTATAGAAGGGTCTTTTTGCATTCGGGCTTTGCATCTACCACTTGTTTCATGACCTCCCTTGAGGAGCCATTTTTGTATGCCATTTTAGCCCTACTCGTGATTGCTGTTTGGCCATGTTTTGTACTGTAAAAATGCTTGTCTTGGGGCTTCCTTGCTTCTTTGTTTTCATGTTATGTTCAAATTATGCATGTATTGTATAGCTGTAAGCCATTTCGTGCACTTATCTTCGCATTTCGGGATCGTTTCATGCATCGGGTTCCATTTTGCCATGATTCGGGGCTGTTTTGCCCCTCATTTTGCCACTGATTTTTGCATGTTTGCATATCATATTCCATGTCTTTGCCATGTCTCATTAGAGTGGCATTTCGGTACCTGAGGGCCCATCCTCGGTTTGCGTGCACGCATGCACGCACTTCGAGGTATCTTGTTTTCATCTGATGGCCTCCTATGTGAGTGTGGCAAAGGCCCACTTTTGTTGGTGTAAGTCCATGTTGCATTGTGTATGCCATGTTTCAATGCGTTGTGCATGTTATGTTGTTAGCGTTGTGTATGCCATGTAGTTGCATTGCATGTTTGTTGTTAGCTTGCATGCTTAGGTTGCATGTGCATTGTTGTGCATTGCCTTGCCTCTTGATCAACCATGGTTGAGGTTGGGTCCCTTGTATGTTTGGTGTGCATTACATTCGATATTAAAATGCACACTTGACTCTTTGGCTATCATGCATGGAAATGCGCGATTGGTGGCCCGAGAATCGAGGCACATCCTCCTTTGAGTCACAAACATGATAAGGAATGTGTTTGGTGCATACATTGCTTGAATTGAGCTGCCATGCAAGTTTTGCCCTCTGCTGCTGTGAGTTGCAGGTTCTGCAGGAATTCATTGTCGGCCGGCAGTATTTAGTGCCGACCGGCAGTCAATCAATGGCCGGTGGATATATTTTGTGCCGATGGCTACATCCTAGTGCCGGTGGCCATTTCCTCCAGCCGGTGGGATTCTCTAGTGTCCAGAGAGGCATCCTTGAGACTTTGGCAGATTTCAGAGGAACAAAGCAGGAAAAACAGAGGCAGGCTAGGCATGGCAGTGCAATTCCGAGCAGAATCCGAGTGTGCATGCATTGGGCTCTCGTCCCGAGGCGGTTTACTGTTTTTCTTAGATTAATTATTTTGTTAATTTAATTAATTCGTAATATTTAATTGGCTTGCGTAGTTAATTATTTGTATTATTCTTTTGGTCCCTCCGAGCGAGGGCGAATCTGTAATAAGTGTGGGTGAGTGGTGTGTATGTTTTCCAACCCCCACTTCTTTCTTCCCTTTTACTTACCTGCTTTTAATGGTTAGTATTAGGGCACGTTTATTTTAGCATACCTTATGCTATGCATGCGTGCATCCATGCATTTGTTGACATGCATCGGGCTCGGTACATCATACAAACTGCATTGTATTTCCAATTCCAAATTAAATACGTGCATCAAATGAGTGCATTTCACATGCCATCTTTAGGGTTAGCTGAGCCTACTCTAAATTGCATCCTTGCGTGTGTTGCATTAGCCACTTAACATGAACTAGGTCATGCACGTTTGCTAACTAGTTTCTTGTTTTGGCACGGAGTACGATGTAAGCATTTACGCTTTAGCATACCACATGCGTGTGAATGTTGCCATGACAGTATGCTTACCATGTGGCTAAGTGCTTATGTAAGATAAATTGTTTGAATGCCTGTGGGTGGAGGTTGGGTTGCTTGAGTTGGAAATACTCATTGAAATCCGTGTTTTAGCCTACTTGCGAGTAGCAAATTCCGAAGCATTTTCGAAAAAAACGGATATGCAATGTTTGTTCCCAAATTAGGCGATCTAGTCTATACTTGTTTGCTGTGCGCATAACAAAGGAATTCTAGGCTAATAACCGGAACAAGAACACATAATGTTTTCAAAATCGGATATCACGGTTAGTAGAGGCCGGTCTTTGGACCGGGCGAAAGGGGGTGCTCATAGCTGACCTTCCCCGATCGTACCCAAGCTCCCGAGCCAAGACCACTTTGGTTATGACGGACACGTGGCCTTCGGCACCGAGTTAGGGTTTCCTAAATTTCCCATTTTAAAATATTTAGGTGGCGACTCTGTAATCTGGCAAAGCAGTCCATGTTTGGCACTACTTTTTCAAAATCTGTTTTTCTTCAAAACTATTTGCCAGAGTTGGACTCTTTGGTTCAAGATTTAGAACCGCAACACAAAAAGGGAGACTGAACTGTAGCATAGAGGTCCCCCGGGGCTTGTTACACAATGGCGCAAACCTTGCATTAAAATTCCTCTTGTGCAAAAAGTTATGACCTTTTTGGTGAAGCCGCGCAGATTCGATCCAACCGGACTGATCCCCTACTTCAACCAACCATATCTCCCCCACCCGCACTTGGCTTTGAGAGATTCTTGAGTGCAAAATGAAGCCCCAGAAGTCTTCTTTTCAATGATGGTGGCTTCATAGCTAAAATCCAAGTATGTAGATGAATAACCTCAATTCAACGAGGACTGCTCGACTCTCTTCTACCCGGATTCATGTCAAACCTCTTCTCTAACTTGGTTTCTCCCCTCTTCTCCTCTTCTTTTCAACTTCAAACCTCTAAGTGAGGTGTTTTGAAAGATTTTTCAAAGATTTCATCTCTCTTTCATTTATCTCCACTTTGTCCTTGCTCGGTTTACCGAAAAGCGCAATGTTTACCGAAATGCGAGCGTCGGAACATTGTGGGAACTTTATTTCAAAAATGTTTTGAAAGAAAGGGTTTTAAGGTCTAAAAACCATTCAAAATAGCTTTGGTCCACAATGGGGTGTGAAGTTGGGATTTGGCCCTTTCCTTGCCGAAGAAATTAAACCTTCGCCCTACATACCTTTCTCCAACAAGTAAACCATCAGTAGTGCCCAAGTCTTACGGGCGGTCAAAAATGAGGTGTCTATAGTTGCCCCTCTTTGACAGAACTCGTGAGTCATGAAATGACGTGAGTGAATGTCAAAGCCCAGAGACGACCCATTTTTGACAAGGCCGAAGACTTGGACAAACAAAATACAGATGAATGAATGGTTGTGCCCGCAGGCTGCCTACGTATCCCTTTGCAAGGAATCAAACCAGTGTAGTTCAGGGGCAGGATGCAAAGCGATGCACAATGCAAGTGCATAACTTATGATCATGCAAAGAAAGCTGTGATGAAGCAATTATGCAAAATAAATGCAACATTTTAAGCGAATGCTATACAAGCAAGTAAACATGAACCAAACTACATCTCATGCAGAAAGGATGTACGAGAATTAAGCAATTCTCACGGCGCCTTACGCAGAGAAGGCTAAAAGCGACTACCGAGAATACCCGGAGTCTCAAACACAACATCTCTCAGCGTATCGTACACCGGAGAGGAAAGAGTAAACTTCTCAGCGTAGTACACGCAAGAGAAGAAGGAAAGGCAAAGAGAAACCTCATCAGCGTAGTACACACGAGAGAGGAAAGAGGAAAGCAAAAAGAAACCTCTCAGCGTAGTACACGCGAGAGAGGAAAGAGAAAAGCCTCTCAGCGTGGTACACGCGAGAGAGGAAAGGGAAAAAGCGAAAAGAAACCTCTCAGCGTAGTACATGCAAGAGAGGAAAGAGGAAAGCGAAAAGAAACCTCTCAGCGTAGTACACGCGAGAGAGGAAAGAGAAAAGCCTCTCAGTGTAGTACACACAAGAGAGGAAAGAGAAAAGCAAAAGGAAACCTCTCAACGTAGTACACGCGAGAGAGGAAAGAAAAAAGCCTCTCAGCGTGGTACACGCGAGAGAGGAAAGGGAAAAAGCAAAAAGAAACCTCTCAGCATAGTACACGCGAGAGAGGAAAGAGAAAATCCTCTCAGCGTAGTACACGCAAGAGAGGAAAGAACAACAATGCAAGTAAAAAGGTGCACAACAATGTGGGCGAAACATGCATGATAGCGCAAGTGAAATGAGTGCATAACAATGCAACTGGGATGTGCATCACAATGCAAATGAAGTGGGTGCATAACAATGCAATTGGAACATGCAGCATAATGCAAGTGGGACAAGTGTGCATACACATTCTGTGCACAATAATCAACGCATATTCGATGCAATCTCAACAGTGCGTTTGAAATAAAATGTCAAATAAGGAAATACACGCCTTAACGAGACCAATTCAAACGCAACCTCCGATTTACCTTTCGGAGGAGTCACAATAGATTCCAAAAGGATACAACTCATGCATGCAAACTGACAATGAGCTACGCATCGGAGACATGAGTTGATGCTTCCGCAGAAACATTTTTAGCTTGAGGTAGAGGCACACCCATACTTCGGAGCATTGACAAGGCTTGACGGGGTACATCCCACGGAATTTGCTAGAGGTGAAACACACTCAGATACTTCGATTTTCCCTCTTTTCTTTTGCTTTGTAGTCTGGAACCTATATAGCTTCAGATAGATCCTGATTTTACTGTTCTCACATGACCTGGATTGAACCCTGCAGTTTTTGAAAGAACAAATTCCTTTTTTGCACAAATGTGGAGAATGGCACAGCACTCTGAGCACACAACAGATCATTTTTGAAATTGAGAAAATGAGTTCTCGACCGGGTATTGAGCCTACAACTGAACACAGCGAAAAAGACTCAACAACGGAAAACGATAGGTAAACAACCTAAACACATCGAGACACGCTCGGAACGACTCAAAGCAAGAATCGAGGCAAACAAAAAAAAAGACACGACACACAGACGTGTTACGATGACGAGAGACCTCTCAGTGCACGAGGAGCCAATTTCTCCAGGTATTATTTCCCACCCTTTCTCATTTGTGATTCTCACATCACTCGGCCCTCAAGTTCTATTTCTCACGAAAAAGCCCTTTTCTCACTTTTTCTCTCAACGCACATCTCTCTATTCTTCAATCTCTCATTTTCAATCCCTCCCCTGGGTGGTTGATGGATAAATAGAAAGTTGTGGGGTCTTGCCGCTAGCATTCCGCCAGATTCTTCTTCTTGTTTACAACAGTGAGTTTCTTCCACAGAGGGGCTGTGCTACAACTGGGTGTGTAGCAAATCTACAACTGACATCGGTCGACGATGCTCTGCGGGGGAGTTTGGACATGGTTAGATCTGTCCAGATGAGGGAGTGGAACATCCTGTCCCATTCCAATTTATGCTTCGCACATGGCTTGATACCTCGCTGCTTGGAGGGTAAGAGAGCTTTCAGCCCTTTTGTTAATTTTAGTCGTGCCCTTCTTGGCAGGTAGAGTGCCCTTCTTGGCGAGTAGTTGACGACGGGGGAAAGACAGAACACCTGACTCAACTGTATCCCTAGCTCATCATTTTGACCATTTTTTGTTTTGGTTTTCTACTAAAACAATTTTGACCAATATGAGAGTTAGATTAACATGCTTGTGCAATTTTCTGATTTAAAATCATGCAAGTCACGCTATGAGCACTGAAAATTTTCCTTTTTTGGGTCCAAGAAGTGGTCCAATTTTTTGGAAAAATGAAATAATTTTTGAGAAATTAGTCAACCTCAGTAAAAATTCTCAAAAACTATTTTTGCAAATGACCACTGCTCAACGAGCACGGAACCTACTCTTGAGATGCACAACCTCGGACCCATAGCAATGGAAAATTGCCCCTTGTCTGAAGGACACTGCATGGCAACGGAAAGTTGCCCCTTGTTTGAAATGACATCGCGACGTTTTGAATGGCAACGGAAAGTTGCCCCTTGTTTGGATGATGCCGCAGCGCATTGTAGTCAGTCCTCAGAGCGATGAACACAACCAAATCCTCAAATACAGAGAAGACAAAGATGACCAGAACCATCGCATAGACACAATCGAACTTGAAGTGTTTTACGGCTGGACTTCAGAATGAAGTTGCCTACGTATCCCAAAGATGGGAATCAAGCCTTACGTAGTTCGGGGTCTAAGGTACACTCGGGTATTTAATCTCTCCTTTTTAGGCTCTAACTTTTGCCAAGGCACCCGTTGCGGGTTTTCGACCTTGCGAGCTTTGTTCTTCTTTTCTTTTCATTTTCATTTTTTTTTCTCTTTTCTTTTTTGCATTCTTTTCTTTTCTTCTTTTTTTTTTTTTTGTATTTTTCTCTTGCTCTAACTTTTGCCTGGGTCGCCCTTCCGGGTTTTCGGCCCAGCGAGCCTCTCAAAGGGTAAAAGTGTAACGAGTCCATGCCAAATGGTTGTAGGGTTTTGAAGCCTCTCTGTATCCAGGACAGTGGCTGTTGATTTGCAAGAGGACTCATCTTCGGCTCTTCGAGCACATCTGACATCTTTGTCTTCTAGTTCGAGGGTTGCTTCAAATACGGCCACATAGGCCTTATGTTGCGGATGACCGTTGAACACTCTGATTCCGGGTTCATGGTTTGAAAGCAAAGGGGGTCGAGTCTCGAGGCTGAGAGCGATCCTAATCCATGCAATCTCAAGAGCGATTCCACACAGGTCTTTGCAGGACTGCGCAAAACATTTTTTGAAATCTTTTAAGAAAGTGACTAATCGCTCGTGCTGAAGACAGTGTAGGACCAATCTGGATCAAGCCAGGATCCTTCTCAGTACTCACATTAACAAGCATGATCTTAATCATTAAGGGCTTAGCGCGTCTCTCTTTCTCTCAAATTGATCAAAGTTTTGCAAATCCCGAGGAATTCCTTCCTCTTTGTTTTCACCACAATGTTCAAAAAGTTTTGAAAAACTTAGGTCAATGCAATGAATTCAAGGCACAGAAAAGACACTGCTTTTAGTCAAATACTGCCATTGTAGACGTCCCCCGAACGCCCCGGGAGGGTTAAGTCCCGTTTCGTTCAGATTGGGGTCACTACAGTTCGGACTCGATTTGTGTCGGTTCTAAATCTGAACCAAAGAGTCCAAATCCAGCAAATCGTTTTGAAGAAAAACAAATTTTGAAAAGTAGTACCAAACATGGACTGCTTTGCCAGATTACAGAGTCGCCACCTAAATATTTTAACTTGGGAAATTTAGGAAACCCTGACTCGGTGCCGAAGGCCACATGTCCGTCATCACCAAAGTGGTCTTGGCTCGGGAGCTTGGGTACGATCGGGGAAGGTCAGCTATGAGCACCCCCTTTCGCCCGGTCCGAAGACCGGCCTCTACTAACCGTGATATCCGTTTTTGAAAACTTTATGCGTTCTTATTCCGGTTATTAACCTAGAATTACTATGTGATGCGCACAACACAAAAGTATAGACTAGATTTCCTAACTTGGAAATAAACATTGCATATCCGTTTTGTCTCGAAAAACGTGTTAGATTTTGCTACTCACAAGTAGGCTAAAATACGGATTTCAATGAGTCGTTCCAACTCAGGCAATCCAACCTCCACCCACAGGCATTCAAACAGTTTATCTCATGTAAGCATTTAACCGCATGGTAAGCATACTGTCATGGCAACATTCACACGCATGTGGTATGCTAAAGCGTAAAATACTTACATCGTACTCCGTGCTAAAACAAGAAACTAGTTAGCAAACATGCGTGACCTAGTTCGTGTTAAGTGGCTAATGCATCGCATACAGGGATGTAATCTAGACAGGCTCGGCTACCCTAAGCATGGCATATGGAATGCAGCAACTACCACGTATTCAATTTGGAATTGAAAGTACGATGCAGTTTGCATGATGTGCCGAGCCCGATGCATGTAAACAAATGCATGGATGCACGCATGCATTGCATAAAGTATGCTGAAATAAACATGCCCTAATCTACCATCATAAGCAGGTAAATAAAAGGGAAGAAAGAAATGGGGGTTGGAAGACATGCACACACCCACACACACTTATTACAAATACGCCCTCACACGGAGGGACCGAAAGAATATACAAAACCGAATAACTAATTAACTACGCAAGCTAATTAATTATTACAAATTAACTAAATTAATTAAATAAAATAATTAATCTAATTAAACAGTAAATCGCCTCGGGATGAGGGCCCAATACAGCACGCGCTCGGGACTGGCTCGGAATCGCACTGCCATGCACGGATTGCCTCTGTTTCCCCTGCTATCCTCCTCTGAAAATTGCCAAAGTCCCAGAAGTGCCTCTCAAGGCACTGGGGAGTACCACCGGCTGGGGTAGAGCACCACCGGCTAAAGAAGGAGGCCACCGGCACTAGATGAAGTTACTGGCTGGAAATTGACTGCCGGTCGGCACTAAATAGTGCCGGCCGGCACTTAACACCTGCAGAACCTGTAACTCACAGCAGCAGAGGACAACAACATGCATGGCAATGTGATTCAAGGTATTTATGCACCACACACACCCCTTATCATGTTATTGACTCAAAAGGGCATGTGCCTCGATTCCCGGACCACCAATTGCGCATTTCCATGCATGATGGCCCAAGGAACAAAGTGTGCAACTTTGATTTCAAATGCATGCAACCAAATAAACACACAAAAGTGCCCAACCTCTATCACATTTCACTTCAAGAGGTCAAGCATGCATGCTCATGTGATGCAACTCTAAGAATGTTATCTAACATGCAACATGGATTATGCAAGCAAGCTAAACATGTGAAGTATGCAACCTAAGCAAGGAGGCATACAAGCCAAGCAATGGAGTGGACGAAAGCATGAATTAGGCTACTCCTAATTGGCCTAAAATCAGCGGCCAAAGTGCCTAGAAATGGAGACTAAACACACACACACACACATGCAAGTGTTATGGTCCAAACCCAAGGCATAAACATGGCAACTCCCAAGCACACTTGGAGATACCAAACAAGGACAATGAACACACATTGTAAAGCTCTGAAAATCATGCAAAACATGATGCCAAATCATGCAACAAAACAAGCCAAACGAAGCATGCAAATGGTCTAAGATTCAAAGCAAATCAATGGGGCTTTGAACCACACTTAGCACAAAACAAATATGGCATGCATTAAACAACTAAAAATAGGTTTTTTAGCACGTTAAAACAAAGCCAAATGGCTGCTTAGATGGCATCTAAGAGGCTTGAAATCAAAGGCATGCATTAAGGCCAAAACATGGAGCATGCAACACATGCTCTTAAAGCATTAAAGAGGCATGCTAAGCAATCAAACAAACATGTATGAAGGACTAAAATAGCATGCTAGATGGTTCTAAACCACCAAAATGATGCAAACAAAGGCATGCTACACTTATGTATTTAAGGCTCACAAGCCAAGGATACAAAGAGGTTACAAGATACATGCTGGGATTGACCCAAATAGCTATGGACAGAGCTAAAACATGTTAAAATAAGCATACAAGCTTCATGGATTTAGGCCTAAAACATGCTAGAAATAAAGGCATACAACCTAGGCATGTTACGGGACCAACAAGGCATTACAAAGCAACTATGCAAAGCATGCAAGGAGTGCTAAAACCAACTTAAAATCATGTCATACTATGGCAATATAAGCATGAAAAACAAACCAAACATGCTCAACACACACTTAAGCATAGGCTTCCTCAATAGGCCGAAACTTGCCCTTTTCAAGGACATCAAGGAGAGGGGGTGGCCCTCTCCTCTTGGAGACTTCAAGGCACCATCTCCACCACTGAAATCCCTCAAGATTTCAGTGGTGGAGAGGCCCAAGCACCAAAGTCTCGGAGCTCTCACAAAATGGCCTAAAATGGGCCCTTTTCAAGGCCTAAAGGTGGTCAAACTTGCTCAAAGTGCAAAACACTCTTGATAAACAATAAAGAGGGTTAAAAATCAGAACTTTTATGTGTTATAAACTAAGCACAAAAACAGCTCTAAGCTAGGAAAAAATGGAATGCAAAAATGGGGTAAATAAAGCAAGTTTCTTACCCTTGATGATCTTCTTCACAAATGTTGGAGTTGTTGGTTCCTTGAGCTCCAAACTAGTCAAGAACACTAAGAACAAGGCCTTAGCACCTTAGTTCCAAGAGGAAGGTGAAACACTAGGTGTTAGTGAGCAATAGTAAGTCACAAACACCTAGTATTCAAACAAGAGAGAAAGAGAGAGATAGGATGTGTATCTATCCTAACCCTAAAAACCAGAGCTTGGTCTGTCTAAAAATGTCTCAAATTTTGTAACCCTTGGCCAAGAAGAGGAGTGGTCCTCCTTATAGGCAACAAAGCTTGCAAAGCTTACAAGCTAAGCTAACTAAGGGGGTCATCCCTCCATACACGTGTATGGAGGGGAACCAAAACTATACAGCTGTCTGAAAATATCTCAAAAAGCAACTGCACAGTGGTCGGCCGGCAAAGAGTGTCATTTTGACAAAACTTAGTGCCGGTCGGCACAAAAGAGTGCCGATGGCAATACCAGACAGCCGGTGGCCTCTAGCCACAGCCGGTGGTATATGGGGGTGCCTAACAAAGCATTCCCTGCCCCTCTAAGGCAAAACACAAGTGTTTGGTGCCAAACCAAACACAAAACAGTCAAGTTCGGAGGTCCTGAGGCAAGGCGCGTAGCCGAGAATTCCGGGAACTCCAAACGAACACAAACATGGGTAATCACCGAGTGTTCAAGCGGTGACGTCCAAGTCTTGAGGACGGTCAAAAATGGGGTGTCTACACTCATTCAGAACTTCCGGCATAACTGGCACAAGGTAGAAGCAAACACGAGAGTGTGAAAATCACTATTATTTCATTCAAGATCTGTTGGCACAACTGGCTCCCTGGCAGAAACAGACTCAAAAGAAAGCAAAAAGACAAACACAAAACAAGATAGTGATGTCCGAGGTAACATTCCCGGAATCACCTGACTTCAACAAAACAGGACTGACTCGATACAACAAGACAGACTTGAAATAAAAAGACTGACTCAAAATAAGAAGACAGACTCAAAGCAACATAACAAAACTGACCCAATACCCAAGTCAGAAAGCAAAATTAATAGCATTTGTACATTGCTTAAAACAGTGCATGCCGTCCACCACATCTGAAGTAAACTGAACGCCGCCCGCAGGTGGTTCATCTCCTGATCACATCACATTATCCCCCAAGTTCACCGATCCAGTGCCGATAGACTTTGCAGGGTCTGGTGCGACGATAACTCCTTTGTCAATCAGATCTTGTATTTCATGGTGAAGACGATAACAACTATCAGTGACGTGGCCAACTTGTTGATGGAAGGCACAATACTCGGCCGGATCATGGGAGGGGGGAAGTTTATCCGGCAGTGGCCGCAGCTCTAGGGGTTTCAGATCCCCCTTTCTACTTAGGACCCTCAAGGCCGTTGATAGAAACATGCATAGTGGTGCGAACACCCTCTGGCCTCGAGGTGGGTATTTTGAGGTTTTTGGTTTTTTGCTGGATGCACCAGCAAAGGGATTGACAGACGCTGACTGGGTTTGCTGATCTCTTTCGAGAACGAGACTAGAGTTGAAAAGAACATTCCTCGTATAAAGGCCCTTCTCCCGGCTCACCCCTTGATTCAAACTGCCCCTAACTTGTGGTGAAAGTGTCATCCACAGCCTCTGTAACAACCGCAAGGACTTGCTCTTTGTTTAGTCCTTCAGCTTTCAAAGCCTCAACATCCCACCGAAGGTGTTCATGGGGGCCAATGCCTACCCCTACCTTGTTCTTACCACCTGCCTCTATTTTGCCAAGGGATTGGCCTTCTTTCAATGCAGCATGTCCCAAGGTTGGGGAGCCTTTAGACATGAACTCCCTGGTACGTGATGTGGTCGATGATGGAGCCAAAACCCCAAAGGCTAAATCTGCCACAGTTCTCTGAAGATCTTCGATCATTCTCAGCAACTCAGAAGTAGTGGGCTCACAGGTTTGAGATGATTGGGGTTCAGATGCACCCATCATGCATAAGTCCATGCTTTCCGGGATAAACACCTCTGGTTTGGGTAGATGGGCCGGGGTGATGTATATGCTAGGGTCAAAGGTGGATGGTAGTGTATGGATTAGGTTGAGATGTGGATGAGGTACTTGGTCATTGGGGTCTGAAGGTGGAGCTATCGTCCGGCTGTCAACGAGGTTTTGGATCTCATGACGAAGACGAAAGCACACGTCAGTGTCATGGCCAGCTCGCTGATGGAAGGCACAGTAGTCAGCTGGGTTATGTGAGGGAGGGGGTTTCTTTGGTAATGGTTGTGGCTCCAGTGGCTTCAGATACCCCTTTTTGATCAGGGCCCTCAGGGCCGTTGACAGAGACATGTACAGTGGGGTAAACACCCTTTGGCCCTGAGGTGGGTATTTGGCCATTTGTGAGCTAGTTTCGGATGCACCGGTGAATGGGGTGGTCATTTTTTGTGTGGTGGTGGTGACCATGCCCATGTCTGAAGTTATAGCAGCTGTGTCACCACTGGTGGTCGCATTCGAACTGTGGGTAAATGCCCTCCTAGGCTGCTCCTTCTCCTGGTCAACAAGGCCCTGCTTCATAGCGTCCTCGATCTGTACCCCTATCTCGTGTAGGTCCGCAAAGGTAGGAAAGGGTAAGACTATCATTTTTTGCATCATCGTGGGTTGGAGGTTGCGTACAACCATCTTTATCTGGTCTTTGTCAGAAGGCCTTGTAGTCATCATTGAGGCCTTTGATCTCTATCTCGTCACGAACTCTGAGAAACCCTCCTTTAGTTCTTGGCGGGTGGCTTCGAGATCACGAGTTGTGACCTCGATCTGTGTGTTGTAGGAGTATTGAGCAATAAAGGCGTCAGCCAGCTCTTCCCAGTTCCGTTTCACAGAGTCCTTCAATTTTGCATGCCAGATTGCGGCTATCCCAGACATGGTTCGGCCAAAGAGAGACAACTTCTGAGCTGTGGTCAAACCTATTGGCTTCAAGATATCGGAAAACAGGTGGAGGTGCTGGGTCTCTAGAGCCGTCAAAGCGATTGATATGCGACATTTTAAACTGCTCTGGCAAGGTAACTGCAGATTCAATATACCCGTCCTCTAAATCCAGGATAGGGTTCACTCCATGTGCTCGTCTGAACAACTCCTCCAGTTTATTGACCTTAAGTGTAGTTGGGTCAACCTTAAATTCAAATGGCGTGTCCACTGGATTAGCCGGTGCTTTGGACAACTGAAGTGGGATTGGCAGTGGGACTGGCCATGTCGGAACATCCGTACTTTCCTGGACGTGAGCTGCCTCTCTAGGTATTGGAACCATAGGTGGGGGTGGAGCTGGGTGCGAAGCAGACGCTCCGTCTTGTTGGGGTTGCTGTTGCTGCTGAAGCTTGGTGAGTAAGCCCGCTTGTTGAGCCAGAACCTCTGCTTGGCGGGTGGTAAACTCTGCCCGACGAGCAGCATCCTGCTGCATGGCCTGCATGGCCTCTTAAAGTTGACGCACCTCTTCCTGCATATTAACTGAAAGCTGCGGATCCGAACAGAGGTGATGTGACTGGTGACTAACGGATTGGATGTCTGCCTTGCCTCAGCGAAGAAACACTGGTTGCCTTTGAACTGAATTCCTGACCTAACAAAGTCTATCAGCACAAGTCCGATGAACCTCGAGGAATATTGGAGCCTTTTGAAGCTATGGTTCCCAGACTACCCCTGGCAAAAGAGAAAAACAGACAGCATCTCAGCCTGATTTCACCATAACAGATATGAGCAAGACTGAATGATTGTGCTCTCTACTGAATTCTACCCAAAAGTTCTGCCCTGTAAATCGATACCCTCAAGTAATACTGAATCCCAAAATACTGAACTGGCACCCGCAGGGCTGATACTCAAACTTGCAAACTGATATCCGCATTCCTTGTAGAGATACACTCTAAAAGCACATAGCATGTAAATGAGAGCCAATACACCCCTATGTTGGGGTAGGGTTTCCCTGTCCTATTTTGTCAGGAGCTAGGGTTTCACTACGCACACAGTGGTTTCAAACAACCTATATCGGGTAAGCAACCTGTCCTAGTTTGGAATGGTCACTATGGATTTCGATGTGCACTAGGTCGAATGGTCAAAAGGGTGCCCCGGTAAAACCGGGGTTTGTGTTCCCATACTGGCAGAGCCCACAACCGGTCAGCCTTATGGTCATGCCTTGACAAGACAAGCCTCCAGCAAACTGCTCAGGAATAGCAGCTGGCCAACACAGTGTCCTAGGCGCACCAATGCACATGCAATGCAAAGAAAAACATAAGTGTAGTCAAAACAAGATATCACGAGTTCGAGTCAAGCTCTCTAAAATCCCCAGCAGAGTCGCCAGAAAATGTAACAATGCCCGCAAGGGACCTCGATGCTACAGTTCGGACTCCCCTTTTTTGTTTGTTGCGGTTCGTAATCTGAACCAAAAGTCCAACTCTGGCAAATCGTTTTGAGAAAAAAAATAGATTTTTGAAAAGAAGTGCCAAACATGGACTGCTTTGCTAGATACAGAGTCGCCACCTAAATATTTTTAAAATGGGAAATTTAGGAAACCCTGACTCGGTGCCGAAGGCCACGTGTCCGTCATCACCAAAGTTGTCTTGGCTCAGGAGCTTGGGTACGATCGGGGAAGGTCAGCTATGAGCACCCCCTTTCGCCCGATTCGAAGACCGGCCTCTACTAACCGTGATATCCGATTTTGAAAACGTTATGTGTTCTCATTCCGGTTATTAGCCTAGAATTACTATGTTATGCACACAGCAAACAAGTATAGACTAGATTGCCTAATTTGGAAACAAGCATTGCATATCTGTTTGTTTTGAAAGTGCTTTGGATTTTGCTACTCGTAAGTAGGCTAAAACACGGATTTCAACGAGTTTTTCCAACTCAAGCAACCCAACCTCCACCAACAGGCATTCAAACAGTTTATCTCATATAAGCATTTAGCCACATGGTAATTATGCCGTTATGTTAACATTCACACGCATGCGATGTGCTAAAGCATAAATACTTACATTGTACTCCGTGCCAAAACAAAAACTAGTTAGTAATCATATGCATGCCCTAGTTCATGTTAGAGTGACTAATGCAACACATACAGAGATGCAGTTTAGGATAGGCTCGGCTAACCCTAAAATGGCATGTGAAATGCAATCATTCGGTGCACGTATTCAAGTTAGATTTGAAGATACAATGCGGTTTGTATGATACCAAGCCCGGTGCATGTAAGACAAATGTATAGATGCACGCATGCATTGCATAAGGTATGCTAAAATAAACGTGCCCTAATCTACCATCGTAAGCGGGTAAATAAAAGGGAAGAAAGAAGTGGGGGTTGGAAGACATGCACACCACTCACACACGCTTATTACAGATTTGCCCTCGCCCGGAGGGACCAAAAGAATAATACAAATAATTAACCTACAAGCTAATTAAATATTACAGACCACTTAATTAATTTACAAATTTAACTAAGCTAAGGAAAGCAATAAAGTCCTCGGGAAGCAGGTCCAATGCAATGCATGCTCGGTCTTGCTCGGAATTGCACTGCCATGTATAGGCTGCCTCTGTTTTCCCTGCTCTGCCCCTCTGAAGATTACCAAAGTCTCAGGAATGCTTCCCTGGACACTGGGGGACACCACCGGCTGAGTAGAATTTCCACCGGCAGTGGATGTGGCCATCGGCACAAAATGGATCCATCGGCCTCCAATAGATTGCCGGTCGGCACTCTATGAAGTCAATCGGCAATGAATTCTTGCAGAACCTGTTTGGCAGCAGCAGAGGACAAAGTCTTGCATGGCAATATAATTCAATCCATGTATGCACCAAACAAGCCCCTTATCATGTTTGAGGCTCAAAGGGACATGGTCCTTGGTTCTCGGACCATCAATCGCGCATTTCCATGCGTGATGGCCCAAGAACCAAGTGTGCATTTTCATGTCAAATGAAATGCAAACCAAATAAGCACATAAAGGCCTAACCTCTATCACTTGATTTCAAGAGGCAAGGCATGCATGTTCAATGCAATGCAACCTAAGCATGTTAGCTAGTATGCAACATGGCATGCAAACAAGCAATGCAAAACATACATCAATCATGCAAGGCCTAGACAACAATCATGCAAGGCATATGTGAGATGTGTCCCAAATGTGCAAATATGCAAAACATGCAACATCACATAAATGGGATCAAGCATGCAACAATATACAAAGTAAGCATGCAACACAAGCTAAGAGAGGGACTTACACTAATTGGACAGCCCTAAATTAGGTCCGAAACAGTGGCCAAAGTGCATGGAACAAAGGCAAAAACAAGTCAATGAAGCATGCTCATACAAGAGGCCAATGAAGCACATAAACCATAGCTATATGGTACAATGCATGCAGGTCTCAACCACCTCAAAACAGTGTTTCTACATGCTAAAACCATGCTAACAATGCCATGATCATGCACCAAAACAAGCTCAAATGATATGCCCAAACAATGGGCTCTTGAAGCACATGAACTACAACTATGTAATGCAATGTATGAGAGTTTTATCCTGCCCAAAATAGAGTTTATACATGTTAATTTAGGGCCTAAAACATGCTGGAAAATAGCCCAAACAAACTAGCAAAGCATGCTCTCCTTTAGGCCATTCTAAGCATTTAAACCACAACCATGCAAAGCAATGCACAAGCTACCTTAACACCTCAAAACAGAGTTTAATCACAGCAAAATATGAACTATTGTAGGCCAAAGTTAAGCTAGCACATGTTAGGAAGATAGGCTAAAGCATGAAATAAGCTAGGCTAGGGAGCAAAATTACACTACAAGTGTATGAAGCAAGCAACCAAGCCCCCAACCAGACCAAAACAGATCTCAAACATGGCAAAATAGAACCTAAAACATGCTTGGCTTAAGCTAAAACAAGCCACAAAAAGATGCCACTTTACAAGCCTAACAAGGCATAACAACTAGTTACAAAGAGGAGGGGCTAACCCCTCCTATTTGAGACCTCAAAACTAGTTTTTGATCACTGAAAAATCTCTGAAAAAAAGTTGTTTTTAGGCCCAAAAGAGGTTTGCTTAAAAGAGCTCAAAGGTGGATCACAATCTCACAAAACAAGGAACAAACAAAGGGAGGACACCCCTTAACTCACAAGGACTTCAATCCACCACTTTTAACACATAAAAATAGAGATTTTGACAGTTGAAAATCAGGCCAAAAGAAGCATGCAAAAGTAGCTATACAAGTGCACAAAATTAAGCTTGAGAAAAGTAGGAACTTACCCTTGAAGCTCTGCACCAAAACAGGTTTTTCTTGAGCCAAAACCAGCCTTAGAAGCTCCAAATACACCTCCAAGAATCACCTTTGCAATATAAGCAAGTTTGATCAAGGGTGGAGGCTCAAGAAATGGGAAGAACACTCACTTTTGGGCACTTATATGCTTCTATACACACAATATAGGAAGAGAGAGAGGGCTGATATTTGGCTGTGAAATTTCTAGAGAAAGAGGGGTTTTTTTTAGAGTGAGAAGCTCTCAAAACTTGATTTTTGTTCTAACCCCTCAAATATAAGATATAAGGCTCTATATATTGCAAAATAAGAGCTTTTGGTCGAAATATCCCAATTGAAAATATCTGATGCGGTGTATAGCAGCTGGATGATAAATATCTGTCAAAAATCTGAGTTTTGGGCACTTTTGGCCGGCTGGCAATCTTTTGTGCCGGTCGGATAAATGGATGGCCGGTATGTAGCTGGTAAGGTCAGAAAGTGCCGGTGGATGTCCAAATTGAAGCCCCGGAAGTTAGCTTTCTAATGGCGCAAACCTTGCATTAAAATTCCTCCTGTGCAAAAAGTTATGCCCTTTTTGGTGAAGCCGCGCAGATTCGATCCAACCGGACTAATCCCCTACTTCAACCAACCATATCTCCCCCACCCGCACTTGGCTTTGAGAGATTCTTGAGTGCAAAATGAAGCCCCGGAAGTCTTCTTTTCAATGATAGTGGCCTCATAGCTAAAATCCAATTATGTAGATGAATAAGCTCAATTCAACGAGGACTGCTCGACTCTCTTCTACCCGGATTCATGCCGAACCTCTTCTCTAACTTGGTTTCTCCCCTTTTCTCCTCTTCTTTTCAACTTCAAAACCCTAAGTAAGGTGTTTTGAAAGATTTTTCAAAGATTTCATCTCTCTTTCATTCATCTCCACTTTGTCCTTGCTCGGTTTACCAAAAGGCGCAACGTTTACCGAAATGCGACCGCCGGAACATTGTGGGAACTTTATTTCAAAAATGTTTTGAAAGAGAGGGTTTTAAGGTCTAAAAACCATTCAAAATAGCTTTGGTCCACAATGGGGTGTGAAGTTGGGATTTGGCCCTTTCCTTGCCGAAGAAATTGAACCTTCGCCCTACACACCTTTCTCCAACAAGTAAACCATCAGTAGTGCCCAAGTCTTAAGGGCGGTCAAAAATGAAGTGTCTACATATAGTAACGTAGTTATGGAGAACTACCCGGGAAGTTATATCAACATTGACTACGATGATCAAAATAATCGTTTCATAAGGTATTTCATATCATTCAAAGCATGTATTGATGGATTTAATCATTGTGGACCGTTACTTTTCTTGGACGGCATGTTTCTAAAAGGAAAATTCAAAGGGAACTTTTTAGCTGCCACTGCAAAAGATGGTAACCAAGGTATGTTGCCGCACACTATGATTTTTCATTATTTAATTTCCTATCCACACTTTGGTGTGTTTCCACACACTTGGGGTGTAGGGAGGCTGTTATGGATTTGTTTGTGCCGCGACTTTTGTAGGGGGGGTGTGTGTTTATGCCACCCAATTGTGTGTTCTCCCATTAAATTTTTTAACATGTTTTAATCAACATTGCTTGTTTTGTTCTTAATTGGAAAAAAAAAATATAAAATAAAGAAATAAATAAAAACAGGATTGTTTCCTTTAGCTATTGCCATCGTTGATTCGGAGAACAATGCCAACTGGTCTTGGTTTTTGGGACACCTTGTGAATGTGGTAAATGGACATAAAACACTTAAATTCGTTTCAGACTGACATACTGGATTGATAGAATCAATACCCATCGTATTCCCCACCGCCCATCATGCATTCTGCTTACAACATTTGCAACGGAACTTGCAAGACAAAATGCGATACGTGAATAGTTCATATCGGGCTGGGTTGATGGCTAAATTCTGAGCGTGCGCATATGCTCCAACTGTGGCTGCATTCAACCATAGTTTAAGGGAGTTCATGAAATCCAAACGTAATGTCGCACCGGCATTTTTGAAGGATTTGCCCCCCGTATATTGGGCGAACACTTATTTCCGGTAACTTTTTGGAAACCATTTTTATTCATGCCTATAGCACATTCAAGTTGCTTTTTATCACAACCTGTGTGTACGTTTCACATTGTTAATTGTTTTCAAATGTTTTTCATTTTTTATCCATTAGCGGTGCACGTTACGGCAAAATGAGTTCTAACGTAGTTGAGTCATTTAACTCATGGATACGAAATGCATGACACCTTCCAATAACTCAAAAGGAAGACAGTATCTGGACTCAGATTATGCGGCAAAGGGCCAAACGTCGATGCAAGGCAGAAGCGTGGCATGGTGTTGTATGCCCAAAAATGGAAGCACGTTTGGTTAAAGCATATAATAAAGGCAGATCATGGCTTGTGAGCCAATCAAACGATGACGTATATGAGGTTCACTCTTTCCCATCAGTGTTGATAAATGTTGGGAAGCATACATGCTCATGTTTCCAATGGCAAATCAAAGGTATCTTGTGCGCCCAAGCAGTCGTTGCAATCCGTAACAGTGACAAAGACCTTTACAATTTTGTTGATGCGTATTACCATGTAGTAGAGTACCGAAGTTCATATGCACACAACATTATCCCTATTCTAATTGTTGAAAAACCACCGTTTAACATGGATGATTTTGTCAGTCAACCACCAATTGCCAAAAGACCACTAGGCAGGTCCAAGAAGAAACAAATGCTTTCCAAAAGGGAACAAGTTCAACAAATTCGGTGTGGTCGGTGCCAATGTTTGGAGAATCATAATAGGAAGACGTGCAGGGAACCAATCTAGCATTCAAAGCACCTAAAAAGTTTCCAAACATTTATTTCCAAATTTCAAATTCTTTTCGCACAAATAAAGGAGTGTACCAAACACACCCATTCAGACATGTATGATGCTTACATACTTCATACAAAGCAATTTTAATTTCCATATGAACAATTGTGGCTTTGCATGTTTCCCTTCAATCTGATTATACCATTTACCACGTCTTTTCATAACTTATTTTTAAATTTTGTCCAGCCAAATATGTGTAAACTGTTACACAGTGATGCTGGCGCAACTTTCATAAGGTTTTGCACACTCACCCCATCAATACAACCCGCAACACACATTACCACAGCTAACATTGTATTGTTGAATGTATTGTCACTAAGGACACCACCACACCTGTGGCACTAGCACATGCACCAGCATTTATCCAAAATTCACTAAACAGCATGCTTCATAAATTTCTTATTTGCTTTTAAGTAAATTATTGTCATAAGGAAATACGTATATACAACGAACTCATAAAACGACTGCAACAAACTCAAACAACATTTTTCCATCCAACATTGCTTATTCCATTTTCATGAAGCTGTAACTGTTACACACCCACAACTACACAATTCCCAAAAAGATGTGTACATAATGCCCAAAAAATAGTACGACATGTATTGTCACGTATAATTGGATGCAACAATAACAACCCAAAAATCTAAATGAAAATAAACAACCTTCGAATCCAAAACAAAAAAAAAAAACTATGGCATAGTGTTCATCATTTTTTGTAACCAACATGACGCCATAACACAAAAACTTCAATTATAGTCCTTAATTCCATGTACTGGATCATTAACAAAACCCTTAACCATGTTTGCAGATAAGACGCTGCAGTTAGTGCCTTGCAAAGATCGGGCCACATCATACTAGTGCACATACTGCTGCATTATCACATAGACAATCACCCCACAATCAAGCCTGTGTACAAAGCCATTACGTGCAATAAGACATATGTTTGCGCAATTAACATTATACAAAAAACAAATTCCAACAACACCTAAAACACCTGGCACTTATGTGTCTGGTTTCTACTGCGGGCACTGTGAGACAGCTTCTAGTGGCTGATGAAAATCGACTTCACTCCCTGCCTTCTCCATTCCAAATGCACATAAGAACTTCTTCATCACATTGGACACTCGTTCCTTCTGCCATACATATTACAAAAACAGAAACACAAACCATCAAAAAAAAAAAACAATCATTATTCAACCACCCCATGCAACACATTATCATCAAAGCGTGTACTCATTTTTACTAGAAATACAACTTCACTGTAATGCACGTCTGTTCGCACTGAACGTTGCCTCATCAGATTAAAATGCTTCCAACTACCATCTTCAATATCATAAACGACAAGCATCCAGTGTGTATCATGACAGATGGGAAAATGAATGTATCTGCATGTGCTTCCCTTTGTGAAATTCCTTGTAACATATTTCTCCATCACACGGACGTTGTTATTTTTCACCATTTCCTGCCACACATATGCTAGCCACGTCACAATAAAATCATACACAAATTAAACAAACAACATTCGTCCACCCCAAACTTGCCAGACATATGCTACTAAAAAAATAGGACTTGTCCACGGTCTCATCATTTTCATACATTATATGCTGTTTAGCTTTAAGTAACTCCGCATAAGCATTAATAACCTAACATGCACCAAAAACAAATTGGCCATATTAAAAACATGCAACATACAGTAACCAACTGCCGTTATTTTTAAACATTTACAAATACGCAAAACAAAACCATCTAAAACTTAATATTTTTTTTTAAAAATAAATAAATAAATAAATAACTTGCATTGCCACGGATAGAACTTAGCCTAACAAGGGCCTTCACATTGGTGAAATACATGGACACTCCATTAGTACTGTCCCCCCACATGACGGCCCTACAGAACAACACAGTTGACACACATTAGTCTGCCCATGTTTACATAAATGACAACGTAATATAGTACTAACTCGTCTCCGTGATGCTCATAAGCAGTTGTGATCTTCGCCTTCTTTACGATCGTCATCATTTTCCAAACACCCAAACAGTTGTTTATACAAAATCCGAACCACTTATTTCCATGTAAAACAACTGTGTCCACATCAATAATATCATCTCCAACAACACCTGTGTCTTCTCCTCTAACATTGCCTACAACCGAGCCCATTCTTATCCCACGGCCAGCTAATAATGGGTACTCGAATTCAAGCATCTTCCACTCTTTTCTCACTTTACTCTTAATGTTACGCACATAAGACTTCTGCACACTAAACCTCAGAGTTGCCTGCGACACTTGTGGTACCACTTTTGTTTTAGAATCATACATGTTCAAATCGCAAGGCTCATGCACCTGCACCATCATATCATCCGTCCCCAAGTTCAAATCACTCTCCTCAAAACTATTTACATACACTTCAATTGCATGTAACAGTGTCACATTGCTAAAACCTTCACCTCCAACCTCGCTACTACCTGCACCAAGCCCCCTAACTTTACAATCAATTTCTACCGCACGAAATGCTTGTGTCACATCATCAACATCACAATCTGCCAATTGGTCTTCAAGAATCACAATTTGTTTACGCAATTCCATGTTCTCCTTCTTCAACTTCTCAACCTCTTCGTTCTTCATTTTAAGAACACACCCAAACCCACCTACTATATGAACAGCTTGCATCTCTTCAACCTAGATGCTTCAACTTCAAGCATTGCAATCTTGCTGTCTTTCATTTTGTTATCATTTTCTAGTGCTGATATTGCATTGTGTTCTTGTTCAATAATGGCACCATCCACACTGTCGCACTTTCCCCCTTTCATAGGAGCCACGCACAACATTTTTGGGTCCATCACCCACATCACCACGTGGCCAATGAACATTCTCCCCACCATTATCACCATTCTCTTCTGTGCTTTCAATTTTATCCTTCACACCAGACACAACACGATCGCTTGTTTTATTTTACTAGTTCCCCTCTTTAACAAAACTATCACTACCACTTGCCTCTTCCGGAATCCCGTCAACAACATCAGTCACGTCTCCCCCACCCACTTCAATGTCCAATCCCATCACCTCTCGTTCATACTCGAAATATCTCAACTTGTCGACCTTCACCTATGCAAATCAAACCAAAAAATGCATCACATTTCTATTTTCACTAACAAGAAACATCCACCGCACACATACCACACTACTAAACATACCTGAAAACTGATAGGCATCAACAGATCCACCCCTTGATAACTACTAATCAATTCCCCAATGTCCCACTTCAAAAACCTGGGAAACATGTTCTCATTTTTTGGTTGCACTATGTCCGAATGTTTACAAAGCCAGAACTGCGTGACAAACAACACATATTGCATACGTTATTCCAACCACGTGCAAAATTTAACAACACATTACCCACAAAAAAAAAAAAAAACCCAACAATATAACAAAATTTGCCATACAAATCATACCAACAATACAACCACGCAGCTAATCACCCTCCCAAGCGTGCGATGGAACTCTTTTACTGATCCCATCAATGTTGTTAGTATCACGCCAATCCAATCATACATTCTGACTGTAGTCAGGTCGTTGAGGTAGCGAACAAAAGCCCAGCTTATAGTTTCCCCTATGTTGGAAAAAAAGAGTTTCCTACACATGTACAAAGCTAACCGCTTCACCGTGTCTTCCTCATCCTGTCTTGTGTGGCCACTAGTTGCCTCTAAGAACAAAGTCTTCACCAATTTTGACGTTACTCTCGAAATGCCACACGGCCTACGTTGCGCAAAATCTGACATTGGCCTCTGACCGGGTGACAGATCAATTCGCCTCTTCCTGCATTGTAATCCAAATAGTAGCCTTATGTCACAGCTCCCAAGCTTCACATTTGACCCACCAATGTTGAATGCATTTTCCCAGGGATTATATGTGCTTATAATTTTAAAAATAAGGTCATCACACTTTCTAAAATCGTTGTGATTTAAGTTATTCACATGAATTTCCTCGACCATGATCCAAAACGGCGTCCTTTTCAATTGCCGTAAATGTGCCTCCCGCAAATTTGCCGAGTTGATAACCTTAACTATCCAAGCTATATTTGACTGGAAGTTCAGCCTTGCTTGAGGCTGACGTTGCACACCAGCAGCCACCTTTCCCACATTACACCTAACTCCTTGTGTGACAACTTTAGCCTGTTTGAAAAGTATACGACCTTGTATTTTCATCTCAAGTTTGTTCGACTTCAAACCAATACCCTACTTAGCTAGCTTTCTTTCATATGAATGCGTCCATGAACTCGTTCCCTCAAGAGACCTTGAAATAAAAACAAAAAATTTTCAGCTTCATTGCAATTTTCAACATTACAAAACACACATACAGTGTCACATAACACACATACATCATGTAACACCCACCCACATCAACACATTCCACAAAAACAAAGACAAAAACACACACCACACACACTTCAAATCAAACAAGTCCAGCTCACTCCCCCAATCCATTACCACCTCACCCATGACCTGACCCACACAACCCAACACCATTTAACCCAAACCATTCACAACAATCAACATATATCACAGAAATCCACACTACCCACCAACAAATAAAGTAAATAAATGGGACCCCAAACATGAAAAACAACTAAAAACACATACACATCTACACCCTACATCAACAAATAAAGTCATAACATTGGACCCCAAACATTAGCAGCAAATGATATCACACACACTCCACAAATGTCACCCCAAACAGTAACAACAAAAGACAACACATAATCTATTCAAATAGGTCACCACATATCCATTTAATACAGGAAACAAAACAACTTTGCCACACTACCCCACCCCCCAAATTTAAACTTCACACAACAAAACAAAAACATAAAAATTTTCACTTCGTAAACCCTACACACAACACATACACACTTCAACTCAAACAAATCCAGATCACTACCCCCAACCCATTACCACCTCACAACTGCCCTCACCCACACAACCCAACACCATTTAACCCAAACCATTCACAACAATCAACATACATTATAGAAATCCACACTACATACCAAAAACTAAAGTAAATAAATGGGACCCCAAACATAAAAACCAACTAAAAACACATATACATCTAAACCCTACAGCAACAAATGAAGTGATAACATGGGACCCCAAACATCAACAACAAATGTCATCACACACTCCACAAGCGTGACCCCAAACTGCAACAACAAATGACAACACATAATCTGTGCAACTAGGTCCACACACATCCTTCTAACACACGAAAAAAAAACTAGCTATGACTTGTCACATACCTTTACCAACCATCGATTCAGTTGATAGGGTTGATCACTGAAACTTAGACGATTTTGATTCATCCTCGTCCTCCCTGATTGCCTCAAGTGTGACGATCAAATCAGCAAAATTTTACAATGTGTCGTCCTAACACTATCTCAGCTTCAGTACATTCTTATCATCCCCCCCAAATCATGCACAGAATCGTATTTCAAATTTTTTCCAATTCCGTGATTTAGGGTTTCACACAAATCTGAAAATCTCCTCTTCAAAAAGGGGTTCGGGTTGTGGGTGTGGGTTGTAGGTGTGGTACAAACAATCGTTTCGAGTGGGTTGTGTGCCACGTCACAACTGCCCCACTAAAGCAATAAACACAAAAAAAACCTTTAGTGAGCTCCCCCATTATGTGACACCCACAATGTGCCACGGGCCTAACCCAACCCAAACATAACATATGTGCACTACACCCCTAATACACATAAGTTATGTGTGGCACGTGCGCTTCCCAAAACAAACCAACCCACTGCCAACACATACTTTAAACGTTTAAAAAATGGCAAATATGTCATTTACAAAATAAAAGGACCAAACTGATCATTAGAAAACAAATGGGACTAATTGGTCTACAAGTATAACTTATAGGGTTTATTGGTAAATCTCCCTTATTTATTTAGTCAAAAATTTTGTATCCTTAACATTATCCTTTCAGTGTATTGTTAAGTTGTGACCACTAAATCACACGGTGCTTGTGAAATATTCTCTATTTGCCACCTAGACTTTAATTTGAATAATAAACATTTGAGAACTTGCTTTTACTTTCAAACTACTCAAATATAATCTTTAACTTGATTCAGTTATCATGATGTTGGTACATATATAGTTGTAATTTACATTGGGGAATTTCTCAAAAATTCTCATTTTATATTACTATACATTATGTGATGGTTCAAATCTTCTGTTGAATTAATGTCATTTTCTGAGGTATAATTTTGATAGGTTTATTTACCTTTTTCTAGCCACAGGCACAATGCTCTTTATCATTTCCTGCATTGGATAAGTAGGAGCCACAGCGAGGAACCCTTGTTGTCTATCTTTTATATCCTTAAATTCAAACAAAGCTTTGAGTTCATTTCTCTTCTCCGTTCTTTCTTTTATCAGTTTTTATTTTCTGAATGTTGTGTTTAATTCATGGATTTAGATAGGAATTTAAAAAAGAAAATAGAAAATGTGAATGAAAGATGTACATTTCACATACCTTTCAAACACATTTCCCTTTCCTTTCCAAATCCCTACCCAAATTTATGAATCAAACACAATTTAATAAGGATAAATTGTACCAGTAGTTCCTATAATTTAAGTGAAGTGTCCCTTTAGTTGCCAAAGTTTTAAATTGAACAATTTGAACCCTACATTTTCAATTTTATTACAATTAGGTCTCTCCGTCACTTACCGTTAGAATTTTGGATGGATACCACATACAAAATTAGAGAGATCGAAGTAGAATTCAAAACAAACTATAGGGTGGATAACCAATGTAATGAATAAATTACACAACGGTACCTATAGTTTATTTAAATTCTACTTTAATCCTTCTAGTTTTGTACGTGATTTTTTTCCATTCAAAATATTAGTAGTGCATGATAGATGGATTACATTACAACAAAATTGAAATTTTAGTGTTCAAAATTTTCAAATTCAAACTATGAAGACCAAAATAAAACATCTCTCAAATTAAAGAAACTGATGGTGTAATTTACCATTTTTAGAATCCCAACATGACTAATCAATTTCTTTAACTTCTTTTTGTACTTGGTATTCTTATTTGGCTTTTTTTTTTCTTAGTCAAAGATAACGTTAGTATGTTAGTTAGTATAGTTAGATTACAATTGAAGAGTTTGTCGCTATTTTATCAGTTCGAATCCCTGATCTCCCACTCATTATACTCTAAAGTATGACTACTATACCATTGGACTACATCCCAATGTCTGGTCTTGTCTTGGCAGAATTGATAGTTGCTGGTTTCTTGATCTTTAATCAAAACTCGAATGAGATGATAAGTTTTTGTTTTCTTTTTTTAGTAAGTTTAATGGGTGTTATTTTTGTCTTTCGAAAATCAATATTTACTTTGTCCTTGTTGATGGATGAACAACAAACCAAGATACCCATGTCCTAAAAAACTTGTGGTTTCATTTTCTCTCTCTCTCTCTCTCTCTCTCTCTCTCTCTCTCTCAAAAAAAAAAAAAAAAAAAACAACAAAACAAAAACAAAAAAACTTGTGGTTTCATAAATCTATTTGGGGATATTTTAAATTTGTTATTCAAATTATAGAGGAACTTTTTAAGGCAAATTACACCATTATATAGTTTAAGAGAAATATCATTTTAGTCACCATAGTCTTAATTTGGTTAATTTGAACCTAACATTTTCAATTTGTTGCAATGTGATCTCTTCATCACTTACCATTAGAATTTTGAATTGAAAGACTACATGAAAAACTAGAGGAATCAAAGTAAAATTAAAAAAAAAAAAAAAAAATCTATAGAAACTGGGAGTGCTTTCGGATTGAGTTGGATCAGGTGGCCTATCATCCGCTATCTGTTCGAGCTCAGCGAGATTAGGGAAAATCATCCACATCTGTTTGCTTAGTTAGCGGATGCAGATTGAGTAGACTATGTGGGGCAGATGGATGCGGATATGTTTGGCAGTTTGAACTTCATATTTTAGGCATTTTTTTTGAACTATTTTCAGTAATTCTATTTTGGCCCTAAATTTTTTTATTTTTCATTTTATATAATAAAATGCCCAACTTTCATACTTCACAAATAGCAAATCTAATTACTAGATAAAATATCTTTCTTTTAACACACAAAGCATAAGTATAACATCATTTTCTTTGGGATGTTGGTAGATTGGGTTGGATTGGATGGCCCCACATCTGCCATCCTTTTGGAAGGATGGCGAATTAAAAAAAATGTATCCACATATGTTTGCTCAAACCATTGAAACTGTCCATTTTGTGACGGATTGGTTTGGATCATTTGGTTTTAGCGGATCGAGTGGATGTTTGCCTACTCCTAATAGGAACTACCAGTGTAGATAGAAGAATGAAAATATACAAAAAGACATACCTTACACTCAGTTTGGTTAGATAGAGAATACAAAAAAGTTAAAGAAAAAGAAAAAGAAAAATATAAAATAAAAATTTGTATGTGTTTGCTTAGATACTTAGAAAGTAATTGAAACTATAGTTGCATGCACAACTCAAATTAACTTTTTCTTACAAAATTTATGCTTTTCTCCACACTTCCTATTATGCGGTAATTATATTTTTTTTTCCATCATTTTCTTGCAAATTTTTTCATCTATTCAAATAGATATAAGAAAATAAATTTTAATTACACTTTTTCCCATGATTATGTTGATAGATATTGTGCAGACCATCCCAACGCCAGAACACGCACCAAATTATTGTCCAATTTGTACCACATGAGCATGCACGGTTTTTTTTTTTTTTAATACTAAAAAAGGCCTCTTAAAAATTTATGAGTATGACACGTTTGTAAGGTGTGTCAAAAATTCCTAACAAACCAATGTGGAAGAGGTTTCAACCCCGCTAGGTTGCGCGAGAAACCAGGGCTCGAATGGTTCGAGGTGCCAAAACGACACCATTTGGCACTCTTCTTTTTTTTTTTTTTCTCTCTTCAATAATCTAACATCTGGGTGGGTCAAGATTTGCCATCATGTCCTTGAGTGATCTGAGCTCAGCATTTCCACAAACAGGTTGAGGGTGAGCTAGTGTGAAGAAAAGAATGAGAGAGAAGAGAAATGGTGGGTCTTCATTACAGAGACAAGTTTGGGTCTTCATTACAGAAATGGTGCATCTTCTTCATTACAGAGAAATGGTGGGTCTTCATTCTCCTCATACTGGTTTTCATCTTGCTTAGTGTTCTCTCTCTCTCTCTCTCATTTCTTTTTTGGGTCTTCATTACGGAGACAAATCTCTACAAATGTTTTTTTTTTTTTGGACCAGACAAAGTGGGTTTGATTCATGAAATTGAAGAAGAAGAAGAAGAAGAAGAGATTAATCAAATTGTTTACCTCTAACCCAGATCCAAATATATGAAGCAAGAATTTTCACAGAAGCAACAAAACCCAGCAAGAATTTCCTCTTTCTTCAGAGAAGAGAAGAAAATCAAAATCAAAATCAGAATCAAAATAAATAAATAAAAAAAACCCCATAGCCACAGCCACAGCCACAATCACAGCCACAAATCATTCACCAATTGCTGGGACTTTCATTGTTCAATGAGGTTCCAATCAGCTCAAATCTCTGTTTTTCTTTGTCAAAAAATGGATGAGTTCACACAAAATTAAACCCATATCAGAGAGAAGGATGAGAGATGAGAGTGATGAGAGTGTTTGAATAAAAATAGAGAGGAGAGGAGTTAGAGAGGACAAGAAAGGAAGAGAGGAGAGAGAAAAATGTTTGGATTACTCGAGTCAAAAAGTTTCGAGCTACGAAACGTTTTCCAGAGAGGATTCTTCCCCCACAGATATATATAGAACTTCATGTCTTGTGAAGGAGCATGGTTTCGTTGTTCCTTTCTCCGGTTGTGGGTTGCCACGTGTTGTACTATTCTGTTGATTCGCTTATAATGCTAATTTGCTTTGGAAACTCAACTACTATTCTATTCTCTGGAATTTTAACTTGTGGGTAGTGTGTTTGGTTTTTGTTTTTTGAATTCAATTTTTTGAAAATTGAGTTTTTTGTTGTTCGTATTTTTTTGTTTTTAGTAAATATTTTTTAAATTTTAAATAACTTTTTTTTTTTACTTTTTTAGATGCACCTTACTTAGATGTATCTAAATAGTAAAATATTTGTGAAAAAATATTTTAAAAAATTAATAAATACACAAAAATACAAAAATATATATTGAATTTTCATTTTTTTTTTTTGGTATTTAGTGTATTTTTTAAAGATTTTTTTTTTCACAAATATTATAATTTTTAAGTGTATTTATATTAGGTGTGTCTAAAATTTAAAAAAAAAATTGTTGAAAATATTAAAAAATTTCATTGAAACATTAAAATACGAAAAATAAAAAAGTAAATTTTTTAAAAACTAGAACCAAACAAGCTTTCTCATCGACCACCACATGCTAAACTTTTGTAAATTTCTAACAGGATATGTTGCACATTGACAAAATAGGCCATTTTCTCTCAATTTACAATTTCATACACACGAATTGGAAAATCATTAGATGGGTTGTTCTTATTGCACTTGTATTAGAGGCAAGGATCTATAATTGATTATTTATCCTCAAATTTCTGTGTCTTATTATGGGTCATTATTTGCATTTTGTAATTTGTGTAGTTACCTGTCTTTTTAGCCAACTTGCAGGTCATCCCTTTAGTTTTAGCCCGATACAGGTATGGATATGGGTACGGGTACAATACGGATATGTCGATACCTCACATTCTAAAAAAAGTAAGGTATGAATATGGGTAAGTCAATTTTTTTTTTTTTTTTTTTTTGTAAAAAAAAAAAATTATAGCTAAACATCCAACATACAAATCTAAGTTTAATATGATAATTAAAAAAAGAAATTACAAAATCAAAAAATAACTATTAACAAAATAATTTGTGAACCTATATGAACTCATATTCCTATAAATTAACAAAATAATTTGTAAATTCTTTAAGATATAATTTTTCAAAAATATTGAATAAAAAATATATAATATTATTAAAAAAATTAATAATTTATTTTTTTTTTACTCCAACCAACAATAACCTAATCCATTCAATAACCTAATCCATTCATCTCAACTTGAACTAAAGCACTCAGCATTACACAAAAAAGTAAAACACTCCGCAGGTCACATTGTCATTATTTAATTATTATCTTGACTTTTTTCCATATTCAAAAAAAATTATTATCAGACTGCAAGAAAAAAAAGAGAGAACAGAATAGTGAGAGAGAAGAGAGAAGCGAAAGTGAAAGGCGATAAAGAAGAGAGATGTGTGTGTGTGTGTGTGTGAGAGAGAGAGAGAGAGAGAGAGAGAGAGAACATGCGAGAGAGGGAGACGACTTACCTGAGCGAGAGGAGAGGCTAAATGGACAGATCTTGTTGTTTTCTATGAAAAAATAGGAAGAAGAATCGAAGAGAAACTCATCGTTCGAAGAAGAGGATCAGCACCAGTACACTTAAAATTCCTGAAAATCTTGTTTTTTTTTTTTTTTTTTTTTTTACCTTGGCACACCCAAAAAATGTACCAATGGAGTACTCACAATGTATTGATGGCGTACCTAACTTTACCAGACCGTATACGACGTACCTGGTATGCGTGTAGTTGTATCGATAAGCATACCCGCACCCGGTAAGTACTCGTTACTTGTACGACAACATTTTTGGAGTACCCCTACTTCATAGGTTTTAGCTTTGTACCTCCAATCCATGAGCCGAGCAATGATGATGTAATGCTCCGATAATTTAGAAGATTCAAATCATCCATAATCTAACATTCATCCATTAAACAAGTGGAAATAAACCATGTGTACACATATATATGAGTTCAACATTTCTCCATCTTTTAATACCCCAAACTAATACACATGCATAATACATTGATCGATTTAACATCTTGAATCTATAGCATGTAATGGTTAAGCATGAATATCTAAACTATTACAACTATATACCTTAATGGCTACACGTTTCTAAGATAAACTTGGGTACAACAAAAGTTGGATAGAACTTAATACATACATGCCCTAGGCTTGTACAAAATGTTCACAAAACCAATGACAAAAAGTGAGCCTTCGACTCCATAGTCCTCCCAAGCTAATTCCATGGCGAAAGCTTATCAGCAGTACCCAAAAGTTAGTTTCCACAGAGAGTGAGTTAAATCCCAATAGAAATTAATTTAACAAACTGCATAAACCTTAACAAGGTTATAAGGTGAATGCACACGAATGCCCTTTTCAAAATGATGCATTTTTATCTTTCATTTAATTCAATGTCAAGTTTTAAGTTCTTGAAACGACCTTTCACAAGTCTCACTCCATGCAAACTTAATTCGCTTCCTAGTCAATCTAGTTAAAGACGAGGCTAATCTAGAAAAATCTTTCACAAAATGTTGATAATACTCAGCTAAGCTCAAGAAACTACGGACCTTAAAGGCTTTTTTAGGCTGCTCATAATCCTATACTCCGTTTATCTTAGAGGAATCTACAATCACTCCTTCCCTGGACACAACATGGAATTTAACTTCTTTTATCCAAAACTCGCATTTCCCTAGCTTAGCATAAAGACGGTGTGCCCTAAGCAACTCTAGTACGACTTGCAAGTGTTTCTCGTGTTCGTCTTCAGATGGTGAATAAATCAAGATGTCATCGACGAAGACAACCACAAACTGGTCTAAGAATTCATGGAAGACTCGATTCATCAAGTCCCTAAACGAGGTCGATGTGTTGATTAGCCTAAAAGGCATCATTAAGAATTCATAGTGGCTATACTGCACACGGAATGCTATTTTCTAGATATCTTCCTCTTTTACCTTCAACTAGTGATACCCGGATCTCAAGTCGATCTTTGAAAAGCAATAAGATCCCTTCAACTGATCAAACAAGCCATCTATCCTTGGCAATGGGTATTTATTATTGACGGTTACCTGGTTCAACTTACGGTAATCAATATATAACTGCAACATGCCGTCCTTCTTCTTTGCAAAGAGAGTCGGTGCTCTCCAAAGCAAGATACTAGGGCGAATAAAGCCCTAATCTAACAAATCCTAGAGCTGTACCTTCAACTTATGCAACTTGGTGGGTGCAAATCTATACAGGGCCATGAAAATCGGAGCCGTGCTAGGCGCCAAGTCAATAGAGAACTTAATCTCTCTATGGAGTAGTAACTCAGTAAAATCCTCAACAAGTACATCCGGATACTCTTGAACCACTCTCTGTAAGTCACCCTGAACTGTAGAACTCTCCTCGGCTACCATGATGGAAAAAAGAAAACTCAACCCTCCTCAATCCGTAAGGCCATATAGTGGAGGAACAACACTATTACTGTGGTCACACAAAAAGTAGAAACACTCTCCAGATTACACACCGACACTCTTCTATTGGGACAATCTATCAAGGCCCGATAATAAGTCTACGAATCCATACCCAAAATTACATCCAATGCATGCATGTTGAGAATAATAAAGTCAAAAGAGAGTCGGTGATCTGCAACCTTGATCTCACAAGAGTGACATACTCGGCCCAATGCCATTTTACCCTCAATAGGTGTCTCAACTAACAATGGAGACTCCAACAAGTCAAACTCTAACCCCAAGGTAGATGCAAAAGAACATGTTATGAAAGAATGAAATGCACCCACATTAATTCGCACATTGGCTAGAGAATTGAACAACAAGAAGTTACCTCTCACAACAGGAGGTCCTGGCAACTGGTCCGATGAAGTAATAACATACACACGCCCTAAAGGTCTTTGGTCTACCTTCTCACCCCTCGGAGCATGGGTCTGGTGCACGGACTGAGCTAAAGTGGCTCCCTGATTGGCCCTCAAAGCCTGGACTGACTGTACTGGTTGATGGCTCTATGTCTGCCTCGAACCAAACACACCTAGTGTGCCTCCCAACTGAGAGAAAAACCTCCTCAAGTTCCTGGTCTACCCACACTGATAATAGGTAGGCGGTTGCCTTCTCCTTTGGCTCTAGCTCTGTGGGTAAGCCGAAGATTGTGCAGGTTGTTGCCCTTCTTCTTTCTGTGGGTATGTCGGAGATTTGTGGCCTAATTGACCACACTTGTAGCATGTGAACCAACCCTGATTGTCCCTTCTAGAACCAGAACTTGGCACAGGAAAAGTGGATCTCAACTGTGAAGTTTAGGACTGTTGCGAGGTAGAACCCCTATGCTTTTTATTGTCCCTCGCATCCCCTTGTGACTTATGCCCTCTCTGCCTAGAACCCCTCATTTGTTCGTCCTCAGTTTGTATGACTATCTCCAAATGTGCAGCCGATTCCACTAGATGGCCATAATCTGTAATCATTGACTCAACAACCTTGAAAAAGAGCCCGATCATCAATCTCTTCTCGAACTCAATGCAATGGCATTCTTTTGTCATCACGAGCTCCGGTGCAAGCCTCGAAAGCTTGGTGAAAGCCTCAAACTCGGCCATAGATGTACTCAATTGCTCAAGCTTTAGAAATTGCTCTCTCAATTGCTTCCTAGTCGTGGGTGGTAAGAACTTATCTTGGAAGGCAATAACAAATGTCTCCTAAGTCACCCCAATACGACCCTTCATGAACTTCCACCATTGACCAGCGTCACCCTTGAATTGAAAGGCCGCCAAGGTCACCCGCAAACCATCGTCTTTGATGCCAAGCATCTCAAACGTCTTCACCATCTATTCAAACTATTCATCAGCCTTTAATGGCTCTTTCAGATCCTCTACAAACTCGTTCGAATTCAACCGGAAGAACTCCTTATTTAGAAAAGATGGCTTTGTCTCAGCAACGTGGGTTTGGACTTGATTCTCAGTCTTGAGAATGTCCATGGATTCCCACAACGCTCTCACCATTTGTCGAGCCAAAGCTCCCATGGCTTGTTGGCCTACAGGCTTGGGCATATTTTCCTGGCCAACACCCTTCTCTTGTGTCAGAATTTCATCTTGGATTACCATATCTAGACGCCGAGGTCTACCACACCTACCTCTACTGTGTCCACGTCCTGATATTTTAATAAAGGTAACACAAGATTTAATACATTTACAAACATGCTATAACTAATTCACACGTGTCCTAATATAGTGGACAACATGACAATTCACTCCACGTAAACAGTAGATCACGTATACAGAAACAAATTTCCTTTTTAGATAATAATCGTTCCACGACATTACTAGAGTTCCAGTTAGAATTAACGGTGATCAAGTGCTTTTCTAATGAGGATTTCAAAGAATTCGTAGACACAATCAATATCTTAGAAACCAAATCTCATACTCATTTAATGACATAAGTATGTTATCACATAGCATACCAAGTATACGTCTATTATTAACTAGCGAGACAATCCCATTGTGGTAATAACCATGTCCCACAAGCCCAACGTATTCGAATCCAGTAAGCTCTAATACCAATTTGTAACACCTCGATAATTTAGAAGATTCAAATAATCCATAATCTAATATTCATCCATTAAACAAGTGGAAAAAAAAAAAAACCATGTATACACATATATACAAGTTCTCCAACACTTTTCCATCCTTTAATACCCCAAACTAATTCACATGCATAATACATTCATCAATTTAACATCCTGAATGTATAGCATGTAATGGTTAAGCATGAATATCTAAACTATTACAACTATATGCCTTAATGGCTACATATTTCCAAGATGAAACTTGGGTACAACAAAAGTGAGATAGAACCCAATACCTATATGCCCTAGGCTTGTCCAAAATATTCACAAAACCAATAACAAAAGTGAGCCTTCAACTCCATAGTCCTTCCAAGCTAATTCCTTGGCGAAGGCATATCATCAGTACCCGAAAGTTGGTTTCCACAAAGGGTGAGCTAAAGCCTAGTAGAGATTAATTTAATAAACTGCATGAAGCTTAACAAGGTCATAAGATGAACGCACATGAATGTCCTTTACAAAATGATGCATATTTTTATCTTTCATTTAATGCAATGCCAAGTCTATGTTAATTTCATAACTTTTTTATTTCCAAAAACAGAAAATAAGGCAATGAATACACAGACTGGGAATCTCTAGGTACGTGTCTGCTAATAAGCTATACAAGCACTACCAAAGCCATTTTATTGGTACTAACCGGAAAGATCAGCACCTCATCGTACGGGTTTCTAGACTTTTACCACAGACGCACATACTAATAATTATAATAACGATAACCATACCCCCCCAACCAGATTCACCATGGTATTCATCGATTTTTCTCAAAAACAATGTATTTCAATGAGTGAGTATGAAATGATGTTAAAATGAGAGATGCAAAAGTGAAAGGTTTTAATTCACTTAGTCCTCATGCAACTTTTACAACAAACAAGACTTTCCTTCACCGATAGCCCAAAGATAGATATCTCTATGCAAGAAATAAATTCAAGAGATAGATTTATTATAGAATTTCATTACATATTTCATTCCTCCATCCAACCCAACAAAGGTTATCACAATAACATTTCAATCTCAACATTGCCATTATCTTTTAGTCACATCAAGAACACTTAAAAATTTTCAAATACTACCAAACTTCTGAATACCAAAATCATTATTGTGCCATTTTCATGAAAACCCTCTCTTTTCAAAATCAAATCCAAGTACAATAATCCAAAGGTTAACCCAAACCCAAGCAACACACTATTCTCTTTGAGAGCACGTAATGAGGCTAAGAAACACACAAGAATGTTAAAGAAATCCCTACCTTAAAGCCCAAGAAGAGAAAGAACAACACCCGAAAACCAACGATGCCGAAAACTTGAAATTTTTCGATCAAAACATAGCTCACAACTTGCTCTACCTCAAAGCCTCAAGCACTAGGGTAGAAGATGAGTGTAGTTAGATGAAAACCAAGAGTTTAGAGCTTGGAGGTTAAAAATGGCGGTATGGAGAAAGAAAAGAGAAAGATGATCTCAAAAAGTAAATATTTGTAACTTTTGGTGATATACTGGTCGCGGCCACGAACAATAGACCGCGGGCACGAAAGACATAGTTGTGGCCACATACAAGAATACTGTGGGCACGAACCCTCAAGTTATGGCCCAACCTCATGGCTCTCGTAGGCTACGCACTTTTTGCCCATACAAGGACCTGAAGGGTGCATTTGGTCTCGGGTGCAACACAAACTACCGTTGGTGCGACACCCCCTTCGCAGGCACAGAGATGATGACCTACAAAAGTACTAGGAGGTGATTTTCATCGCGGCCTAGTCAAGTCCTAGCAACACCGCGACCGCGAAAAGGGCGGTCGTGGGCATGACCTAAGGAAGCAGGAAAAGATTCAGCCAATTTGTTAAGTATAAAACAAGGTTCCCGGAGACAACTAAAACCAAGGATGAGCCAAACCAAACTCCAAGGTAATCACAACACCCCAATGAAAGTATAAAATTAATGGGTCTAAATTATGACCTTAGGATCTCAACAACATATCACTAACAATAGCAGGATCCCTGCAATCAATAGCTTCCCTATTTTTTGTAACAGGCAAGAAAACTTGGTCGTAATTTAGTATCATTTAGGTTATGTTTGAAAAACTTGATCATACTTCAATTTTTCTCCATTTCTTTTTTTCTTTTCAAATTACTATTCAAATTTATAATTCAAACATAGTATTAGAGTGAAATACATTCATTGAATAACTATAGAAATCGCTCAATAAATAATTATGTAGTAGCAATGATTAATCACTGTATTATTTCCTTGGTATGAAAAAATATAATTTATTTCTCAGAACAAAAATACAAAATCACAATAAATCAAGAACAATAATGGCATTCAAAATTTTAAAATTTTAAAATCACACTATAACTATAATATATTGATTTTTGAAAAATTTAAGAGCATGCATGGTGTGGTTTGGTACGATTTGAGGATAAAATTATAACCAAATCATGGATGGCTTATCTGTAACCAAACCGCGATTTGAGTAGTTTCAACCTATTAATCAAATTAATAATAACCTTAAACAATTATTAAGTATTTGCATAATATATAACAGTAATTCGCATAATATTTTTCATATGTATAACACTAACTAATTTTACATAATATTTTTTCATAAATATTACACTAATTTGCAATAAATTTCACATCTCAGATCTCTCTCACACTAATTTTTACTGCGATATTTCATTGGAGGTATACAAAAAAAATAAAAATAATATACCTATTAACTATGGCGGGGTGGGACTATTTTGAAAGAGGACTATAAATTTTAAATCATGGATCAAACCAACTAGAGATTAGCAAGTAGATCGGTGTGAATTGGACGATTTAAGCAGATTGGGCAATATTTTGCAAAATCCTAGGAAAATTATTGAATAGTTCTAAAATATCATATGACATTATCTACATGCTACTCTTGGACAATGAAAAATCACAACATGCACTGAATTGTTGCTAGAAAAGCTTACACATTTGATAGATGTAAAAAAAACATTTTTATTTGTAAAATAGCTGAGTAGTTACTTAGTTGTTTTTTTATTTTTATTTTTAATATTTACCTTATAATTTTGCGAAAAAGGGTCATACCATAAATACCTTTTAATATTTACCTTATAGTTTATTTATTTTCAGTTAAAAATTTTAATGATAACATTATGGGGGTAATATGACCAGAAAATACGTGATCCAATTTTTAAATTATAAATTATCATAATTTTATTAAAAAATTATATAACATTTGTTATAAAAATATGTAACAAAAGTATATGATATCTGTTGGCACCATGAATTGGCAATTTTATCATTTATTTTTTATATAATTGCAGGACTTGTGGCACCCTCCTACTCATATGGAGGTTATGAGAAGTTATGAAATGTGGAAAGATAATGGAGAACATGGAGCATGAAGTAGAGGTTGAAGGAAGTTATGGAAGATCATGGAGTATAAAATGAAGGAGGTGTAAGAGTGGGTAGTTTTCCGTAGTTTTTTTTTCCTACAAATGTTTGCCTATAAATAGTCATTCATGGTTACATTGTAAAGATGGAGAATTTAAATCAAAGACAATTGATTTCTATTTTTCTGGTCATTTATATTTCCTGCACTTTATTTTATGCACTTTATTTTGGAAGCATATGAGTAGAGGTAAGCTCTCTGCACTTTATTTTATGCACTTTCTTTTCGAAGCATAGAAGTAGAGATAAACTAATGGTTAGTTTGATTGTTCACTCAATCATTTTTTTCCGTCTACCTTTTTCTTTTTTTAATTTTTCTTTTCTCTACACTTGACAATTTTGAAGTCCTCTTCATTGAGGCAAAAGAACTGTCAATACAATTGCTTGATAATTGGCTTAAAATTAATCTGTAAGGATTTTTCAATCTTTGCTGGCACGCTCGCATTTATGATATTTCCCTTCATAGGAAAAATAAGTCAACAATTTTTTGCATGCCCAGTGGGACCTCTAGTGTAAGAAATGAAAAATAAATTGGATTCGTCCATTCTAAATAGCCTACATGAAATCTTTTGGCGTAAACAAAAAATTTTGGATCTTCAAGAAGAGATCAATTTTCTTCATGAAACAAACTTCTATCCATTACAATATTGTTTGGTAGAAAAAATACACCATTTAATTGAAATAATTCATCAACCTTTCTTGTCAAGTCTTCAATGACTGAATTTTGTGGGGTTTTACAAAATGTTTTCAAGTCATTTGTGATTGAAATTAGTGAAAATATAATTTCATCAATGGCTCAGGGGGTTCAAGAGCCCATTTTTAAATAGCCAAATTATGAAATTAACACAACGAAAGAGCATGTTCTTGAGCCAAATTTGGCTAAGAATGATGTTCCATGTATAGCTTGGGAGGGTCCAAAAACCAATTTTTAGAGAGTCAAGTCATGAAAATAACATACCTATGGGGGATTTTCATAAGCCATTAATGGCTAATATGGAAAAATAGCTCACTTTGCTAAGTAATTATGAAAATCAATTCGGCGAAAGTCATGTTTTTAAACCAAACATGGTTAAGAATAATGAACAAGCCACTATTCATGAATTCAAAATTTTTGACATTTTTCAAAGTGTCAAAAGGTATGAATTTTCATGGTCACACTACACTATGACTTTTGTTATTCAAAATCCATTTTGGATTTGTAGATCACATCAAACGTTGACTTTGATGAAATGACTAACAAATAATATTTCGTTATTGTAATATATTGGGCCAAAAATATGGTTATTAGTTGATCCATAAAACCATCACTATTTGGTTTTGTGGTTACCTTCGAAGCATGTTATTAAGAACATGTGAGGATTGTTAAACATTTTTCAAAGGATAAATGGTTGTATTGTCATATGTATTCATTGAAATATCATTTTATAACTACTAATGGCTAGTTAAAATGCCAAACTAATTTCATAGTTATCCAACTCTTTGGATTTGGTTTGAAGAGATGTCGTGAGCATTTTCGAAGGACGACTTTGATCCTTTAGTAACATATATGACTTTCGAATGGTGGTTTTGTCATCAATAAACACCTTCGAAATGTAACATGAGATGAGAAAGCTTATGTACCTCCCTTCAAATATATGTAAAATGGCAATTAATTAATTGTCAAATAATGCCTATTTTTGGCATGATAATTAGTGGCTTTACTGATAAACATTTTTATAGCCATTTGTTACATGAAAATGTAACTAGTATTCTACAAAAGTTGGTTCGAAGAACAACGGTTTTGGTGTCTTTGGAGAATTAATAATTGGTTCCAAGCACAAAATTAATATTTCCATTAATTATGTGTGAACCAGAACATACAAAATTTGAATAACCACAATGTTGGCCAAAAGTTGCTTCGAAAGCCCTTTTGCCATAATTTTGTAAGCTTCGAAGCACTCCATTGCATCAACAACATCTTCAAAGAAACAATAATGGTGGTTGTGAATCTTCGAAGCTTTGCCGAGTATTTCAAAGGGTGTAATTCGTCCTTTGTCAGCACCTTTGACCTTCGAAGGATGATTTTGGTCCTCTATACCACCTTCAAAGCTTGTTATTAGTCTATAATAGCTAGCGTGCGTAACAACTTGTTAAGATGAATCGTGAAAATATGAGGTTTTGAATGATTCTAAGTGCAAGCAACATCAACCTACTTCAAAAGGTTCTAAGTTTTCTAAGTATTTAAAGTACGAGTAAAACAAAATTGTTTAATTTCATTCAAAGGATTGATACCGATTCTAAGCACATATGTAATATCCCTTTAAGGCATATATATAATTTGAGACATCTAGTCATAATTTCATACTCATTTGAAGCACTTTGTTGATATTATTCGAAGCACTTTGTTGCTTAGATTAGTCATGTGCTTGGTTCGGCCCCTCAAAAATTCAAGTAAACATCATTTTTAATGGCCGCAGGGAGTAATGTTGGCACCATAAATCTGTAATTTTATTATTTATTATTTATATAATTGAAGGACATGTGGCATCCTCTTACTCATTTGGAAGTTATGAGAAGTTATAAAATGTGTAAAGATGATGGAGAACAAAATGGAGAACAGGGAGCATGAAGTGGAGGTTGAAGTTATGGAAGATCATGGAGTATAAAATGGAGGAGGTGAAAGAGTGGATAGTTTTACGTAGTTTTTTTCCTACAAATGTTTGCCTATAAATAGTCATTCATGGCTACATTGTAAAGATGGAGAATTCTAATTAAAAACAATTGATTTTTATTTTTCTTGTCATTTATATTTCTTGCACTTAATTTTCTATACTTTATTTTATACACTTCATTTTCGAAGCATAGGAGTAGAGGTAAGTTCTCTGCACTTTATTTTATGCACTTCCTTTTCGAAGCAGAGGAGCATATAGAAACTAATAATTAGTTTGATTGTTCACTCAATCATCTTTCTCCGTCTCCCTCTTTCTTCTTTTAATTTTTCTTTTCTCTACACTTGGCAAATTTGAAGTCCTCTTCATTGAGGCAAAAGAACCGTCAATGTAATTGCTTGATAATTGGCTTGAAATTAATCTGTAAGGATTTTTCAATCCTTATTGACACGTTCGCATTTATGATATTTTCATTCATAGGAAAAATAAGCCAACAATATCTTAAAAAGATTTCTATCATTGTGAAGTTGAAGAAAAAAAGGGGGAGAAAAATCATAACAACATCATTAAAGTGAGTGAGCGTCATCAAAAAAATAAAATATTTTAAAAAAACAATTCCCTAAATAACAAAAAAAAAAAAACCAAATGAAAAATAAAGAGTGCATTTCTGTATTTAGTATTTTTTTTTTCAAAATTTCTTCGTAAATTAGGTTCATCTAAAAATTTAAAAAAAAAATTAATTAAAATATTTAAAAAAATTCAATAACGATAAAAAGAATATATGACAAATGAAAAAAATTCACAAACTGACGCTAATATTGTGTGTCTCATATATGGTTCCATTTGGTTTACTTTTTAAATTCAATTTTCACAACCCAAAAAAATACATTTCAAAACCCATTTGAACCCAAAACTTAAAACCCAAAAACCTGTTTGATTTTGGGCTTTCTAATTTATTTTTTTTCAATGAAACTTTGTAATGCATATTTTTACCAATTCATATAAAAAATTGAAACAACATGAATTATTATTTTGAATTAATAAAAAATTATTTTTTGAATTAGTGGGTCAAATAAGCTACATTTAAATTCGATAGACCACTATGAAATTTTAATTTGGTTTTTAAGTATTGACCAAATAATTTGTTATGTGTAACACCCTAAAAATTTAAAGACCTAGACAATCCATTTCATATCCCAATTACATACATTATTCCTTTGACAAGCAGAAGTCTAAATAAAATCCCATACATTGACATCCATAAACGTCCTTACAATATTTCAAAATCATATCACATGCATTTATATATTCACTGATTCTAAAATATGAATCTATAGCATGTGAACGATAAGCGTTAGTATTTAAATTATTACAAGTTTGTGTCTTATTAGCTACAAGTTTCCAAGGTAATGCTCAGTTACAACAAAAGTGGTTCTTGAGCCTAATACACCAAAAGCCCTACGCTTACACAAAAAAAATTATCAAAATGAGCGTTCAACTCTAACTTCCTTCCAAGTTATCCCCTTGGTGGAGGCATACCGTCAGCACTTAAAATGTTTTTCCACGTAGGGTGAGTTAAAACCCAATAGAAACAAGTTTAATGACATGTATGATATTTAACAAAGCTATATGGTCAATGTATATGAAATGCTGTTACAAATCATCCATTTCCCCTCCCTTTTGAAACAATTCAATGTGAAAGTTCAAATCACAATTTATATATTTCCTTTCAAACAAAAAATAAGGTGATAAATACACACACTAGTAATCTCTAGGTACGTGTCTACAAATAGGCTATAAAATCACTACCAAAGCAACTTTACTGGCAACTAATTGGAAGGAAGAAATCCCAACCGTGCAGATTTCTAGACTTCCACCATGGACACACATGCCAACTTAATAAACTACAATCACAACCCCTAACCAGATTCTCCACGATATTCACTTATTTTCTCAAAACAACACATTTCAACACTATCAAAATGTTTAAGTATGAAATCAATGATAAGATGAGATGCATGAGTAAATATTGTTTCAATTATTCTAGTTCCCATGCAATTTCTACAACAAGACAATGTTATCATCCACCAATAGCCAAAATAGTTATCTCTATTCAATATAGTCCATTATATTCCAAAATGGACAATATATAAATTAAGAACATAACCAACCATTTCAACAACATTTTCAAAAATAAATATTGCTTTGCCTCAGTGCTTCTCATAACTCATCTATTTCCATATCGTTCAAATTCATGAACTCACAATTATTTTAACCACAATTCATTTCCCAAACTTGAGCAAAATTCTAGAGTTTTGATAAAATTAAAGATTTCTCATTTAAAATTAAATATTTTAAAAAAAAAAAACAGATTTCCTTCAATTCCAATACCACACATCATCCCAAACAACCAAGCAAAGCTTTAAGGAAAAACATCGAGAAAACCCTCTTTTATGGATCAAAATACACAATAACCAACCCTAATCTCTTAAAGTGTTAATTACGAAAATAACATATAATAAGGCTAAATAACATGTAAATCATTAAAGAAGTACTTACCTCAAAGCAAAAAGAAAATATGAGCAACACTTCCAAAAATCAACAGCGATAGAAACCCAAAATTTTCAGATCAAAACGACGCCCTCCACGCACTCAACCTTTTATCCCAAAGAACAAGGTTCAATAAATCCACGAATCAAGGTAAATCAGAGAATTTACGCAAGGTTTTTCGAAAGTGGTGAGAGTAGAAGAGGAAAAAACGAATTATAGAAAGAGAGAGAAAGCAAAAAGTGATGAAAAAGTAACTTTCCACGCAACATTATACAAATAGACCGCTCAAGCGTTAAAACTTGAGCTCAAGCATGAGAAATAACATACCGCTTGAGCGACCAAAACTAGGCTGGATTGAAGAAACCAAATTCCCAGAAGTTCATTTTTGTAGGATAGATCGCTCGAGCGATGAAACCGAAGCTTGAGCGTCAGTGTAGACACCCTATTTTTGACCTCCCTTAAGACTTGGGTGTCTTACGTTGAACGCTCGATGATGATAATGTTACGCTGTACAAATGTTCAATTTCTTCAGCAAAAGGCTTCGGTTTTGAGTTTCAGAAACTAAAACCTTACACCCCCTTTGGACCAAAACCTTATTTTTTTTCTAGCCTGACCACTCAAAGACTTGTTGGCCAACAGGTGGCCGACAGACCATTTTTGGTTGGCCGGTCGTCCCTCTCCATGGTTGGTCGGCCATGTTTCCTAACAAACAGATATTTTATAGCTAGCTATCTCCCCATGTGCATGCTTTGCACCAACTGTCACATTACAGATATTTCCGACATGAGGACCTGTTTTTCTATAAATACTTGACCACCCCACATGGTTTAGGGTTAGAAAAAATCTCCAAGAGCCAAAGACTTGTCCAATACTCTACTTCTCTCTCTTGCAATATGCATACACTATACATACACCTCTTAAGCCTAAACTTGAGGCTTCTTTCTAAGATTCTTGAACACAAATTTCAGCTCTTGACAGTGTTCAACTTGTGATTTGTGAACTAGAAGATCATCCTCTTTAAAGGGTAATATTTGAGCTTTTGTACCATCTTTTTTTTTATTATTTTATATATATATATATATCTATTTTCTTTGCTTTTTCACACTATTTTTCAGAGTGTTTTTACGCTTAAAAATGTGATTTTAAGTCACAAAAAGAGGAGGGGCTAGTCACCCTTCTTTGGCTTACTTGTTAGGCTTCTTTCTTTCCATTTTTGTCAAGTTTTTCTACCTTTTCAAAATGATTTTCAGCACTGTTTTGTGCTATTTAGGGGCTATTTAGTGTGTTTATTTAGTTTATTCTTTGAATACTATGCTTGTATTGTTGTAAGTCCTCATAGATTTGGTTGTTTAGGCCATGGACACCAATCTATTTGAGTTGATAGCTTTCTTTACATAGTTTTCATGTAAATATTCACACTTGTAATAATCAACTCTGCAATCTCCCTCCTTTCTTTGATTTCTTTGATTAAGAGTTGTATCCAACACTAGGTTGTTGCTTAAGGCATGAGAAAGAGACTTTCCATGCTTAATGGTTTAATTTCTTTGGAAGTTCATTACCAAGGCATTACATCTCTCTCATGCTAAGCACAACCTCTTGTTTGACACTACTCTTTATCATTTTTTGGACTTAGTGGGCGTAATTATCACTTTTGGACAAAAATTAAGAGATAAGAAAATTTAAAGGTAATGTAAAAGAGGCTAATAAAATTGGAGTAAAAAAAGGTAATAAAATTGAGTTGGGTTCAATCGGACGTTATATTGAACCTATTGCGTCTTGAATCATTACATACTCTTTAGTGATGTTTAATGATTCAAGAAGCAATGTTTACCACTTCCCTTGAGGTAACTCCGTGATAGGGAGGATGTGTTGTTGGTCTTTCATTTCTTTCTGTTGAGCTTTTGTCCTATCCATTCATAGATCATCACGCAACAAATTTGTGATAATTGATGATTTGTGAATCAAATCTACTCCTCCCTTGATCATCTTCATGATAGGGAAGGGCAGGCAGGATAAGCATATCTTGGAAACACTCTGTTTTTGCTCTATTTTGACTCTGTGGTAGCAAGGTATCTCTCAAAAGCAGTGGCCAACAAGCCACAACTCTGTACGGTCGACCACTTTCCAAGGCCGGCTGGTCATCATTTTGTATAGGCAATGGCATTTTTATGGTAGAACAAAGCAGAAGCTGATGCAAAAATAGAATAATTTTTTGATTGTAAATAGAGCATAATCTGGTAGCAAATAGAGAGGTTTCTGAGAGAATGTTCTCAGTTGCGCACATGTGGCTCTTCGCCTCCCGTTCATTCGAGTCCATTAGCGTGTAGCCTTTAGATTAATTCGTATGTTGTAACTAATTAATTGCTTTCCTTCATTCGGACTTGTAATAATTAGTTAATGTAGTTAATTTATTTGATGTTGTAGTAATTAGTTTAATTAGGACATTCATTTGGACCCTCTTGTGCGAGGGCAAATTTGTAACACTTGTAATATTGTGTATGCCTTCTAACCCCCATTCTTTCTCCTTTTTATTTACTTGCTTACTATGGTTGCATGTAATATCATATTTTTGGTTTCATATCATTACCATGACTTGCACTCATTTTTGCATACATTAGGATTTGGCTCATCACATTTGATAAGCATCGATTATTTCTTACTTGAATACATGACTACCATATGCCTTGAATTGATCCATATGTCATGTAGAGAAGTTGAATCCAATAATCACATTTTGTATGTGTTGCATTAGTCACTTGCATATTAGAGCATGCATTTTTCTAACTATTTTTTTCTATTTTGGCTTGCCTTAGTTGAGTACTATGTAAACATTTATTGCTTTAGCGTATTGCATGTGTGTTGGTGTTGCCATATTAAGCATATTACCATAAGATTACGGGCTTATTTGAAATATCTCTTTGAATGCTGGTGGATGAAGGCTATTTCGTTTAAGTTGGGATGATTTTGATTAACGTACATATGAGCTTGCTTTTCAAGTGGCACATATTCAAAACTCTTTTTAAACAAACATGAAATCAAAACATTCTAAAGTGGTTGACTTAGTCTATACTTATGTGCCTCACATAGTAAGTTAGCATAATAACCAGAATATGAGCATATACTGTACATAAAAATCACATCAAGACTAGTAGAGGTTAATATTTGATCGAGTGAGTAAGGTACTCAATTTATGACCTTCCCCTCTCATACCTAAGTTCCTGAGCCGAGACACTTTGGTTATGACAGACAAGTGGCCTTTGGCATTGTAACACGCCTGCGAGGGACCTCGCGCTACAGTTCGGACTCGATTTTGTGTCTCGGTTCTAAATCTGAACCAAAGAGTCCCAATCCGGCAAATCGTTTTGAGAAAACAGATTTTTGAAAAAGAAGTGCCAAACATGGACTACTTTGCCAGATACAGAGTCGCCACCTAAATATTTTTTAATGGGGAAATTTAGGAAACCCTGACTCGGTGCCAAAGGCCACGTGTCCGTCATCACCAATGTTGCCTCAGCTCGGGAGCTTGGGTACGATTGGGGAAGGTCAGCTATGAGCACCCCCTCTTGCCCGGTCCGAAGACCGGCCTCTACTAACCGTGATATCCGATTTTGAAAACGTTATGTGTTCTTATTTCGGTTATTAGCCTAGATTTACTATGTTATGCACACAGCAAACAAGTATAGACTAGATTGCCTAATGTGGAAATAAGCATTGCATATCCGGTTGTTTTGAAAAAACACTTTGGAATTTGCTACTCGCAAGTAGGCTAAAACTACGGATTTCAACGAGTTTTTCCAACTCAGACAATCCAACCTTCACCCACAGGCATTCAAACAGTTTATCACATAAGCATCTAGCCACATGGTAAGCATGCTGTCATGATAACATTCACACACATGCGATATGCTAAAGCACAAAAACACTTACATCGTACTCCGTGCCAAAACAATAAACTAGTTAGCAAACATGCATGGTCCTACTTCATGTCAAATTGACTAATGCAACACATACATGATGCAATTAGGGTAGGCTCGGCTAACCTAAACATGACATGTGAAATGCGATCCGTTGATGCACGTATTCAATTTTGGAATTGAAGTACAAATGCAGTTAGCATGATGTACCGAGCCCGGTGCATGCAAGACAAATGTATGGATGCACGCATGCATTGCATAAGGTATGCTAATTTAAACATGCCCTAATCTACCACCATAAGCGGGTAAATAAAAGGGAAGAAAGAAGTGGGGGTTGGAAGACATGCATACACACGCACCCACACTTATTATAGATTCGCCCTCGCTTGAAGGGACTGAAAGAATAATACAAATTAATTAACTACGAGCTAATTAATTATTACAAATTACCTAAGTAGTTAACAAACTAACTAAGCTAGGAAAAACAGTAAACCGCCTCGGGAAGAGAGCCCAATGCAATGCATGCTTGGGTCCTGCTCGGAAGCACACTGCCATGCATAGACTGCCTCTGTTTTCCCTGCTCTGTCCCTCTGAAGACTGTCAAAGTCTCTGAATTGCTTCCCTGGACATTGGAAGACACCACCGGCTGAGTAGAATTGCCACCGGCAGTGGGGTGTGGTCATCGGCTGTTGATTAATCCATCGGCCACCAATTGATTGCCGGCCGGGACTCTGTGCAGTCGATCTGCAAGAAATTCCTGCAGAACCTGTTTGACAGCAGCAAAGGACAGAGCCTTGCATGGCAATGCAATTCAAGCCATATATGCACCAACCATGTCCCTTATCATGTTAGTGACTCAAGGGGACATGCTCCTTGGTTCTCGGACCACCAATCGCGCATTTCAATGCGTGATGGCCCAAGAGACCAAGTTTGCACATTTTGATATCAAATGCAATGCAAACCACATAATCACATAAGAGGGCCAACCTCTATCATACTCATTTCAAGAGGCCAAGCATGTACAATGCAATGCAATTTCTAAGCATGTGAGTATGCGAGCTAGCATGCAACATAGACAATGCAATGTAAGAATGCAAGCATGCAAACACACATACAAGACATGCATGCAAACTAAGCAAAGGGGTGGACTTAAACATGACTTGGGCAGCCCTAAGTAGGCCCAAAACAGTGGCCAAAATGTAAAGGAAATGAGGCCAAACACACATACATACATGCACATGTCAAGGCACAAACCTAAGCATTAAGCAAGCAACTTTCAAGCACACTTAAAAGAGGCTAAGTATGGATAACTAGCATGCATAGAAAGCTCTGAAAATCATGTAAGAATATGATGCCAAACCAAGCAAACAAGATAAGCAAGGCATGCACAGAAGATCCAAAATTCGAAGCAAGCCAATGAAGTATTGAACTACACTTGATATAACCACACATGGCAAGACTTAAATGACCAAAAACAGAGTTTTGGCACATAAAACAAAGCCCAAAAGACCACCTAGATGGCATCTAAATGGCTTGAATTCAAAAGCATGCACAAATGCACTTTCAAGGAGCATATCACACAAGCTCATACGGCATCAAAGAAGCATCCAAGGCAAGCATACAAGCATGCCTAAGGGGACTGAAATGATGCCATAGATGGTGCCAAACCATTGGAATAAAGCAAGTAATGCATGCTATACATTCACACACTTAAGGCCAACTAGCCAAAATGCAAAGGAGCTATGCAAAGCATGCTAAAGCCGACCCAAACAACTAAGGACAGACCTTAAACATAGCAAAATAAACACAAAAGCTTCACAAGACCAAACCTAAAGCATGCTAGAACAATGGTTTGCAACCTAAAACATGTTAAGGCCTAAACATGGCATTACAAGGTAGGTATGCTAAGCATGCATGGTGTACCAAAACCAACTTAAAACCATGTTATATTATGACAATATAAGCATGAAAAACAGCCAAGGCATGATCAACAAACCCTCAAACATGGTGCTCCCTCAAGAGGCCAAAAATGGTCCTTTTCAAGGACAACAAGGAGAGGGGGTGGCCCTCTCCTTCTTGGGACTTCAAGGCACCATCCTTACCACTGAAATCCCTCAAGATTTCAGTGGTGAGGAGGCCCAAACACCAAAGTCCCGAAGCTCACTCAAAATAGCACAAAATGGAGGCCCCTCAAGGCTTAAGAGGGGTCAAACACCTCCAAACCACAAAACACTCTAAACAAACTATTTAGAGGGCCCAAAAATAGAACTTTTTTATGTTATACACTAAGCACAAAAACAGTTCTAAGATAGGCAAAAATAGAATGCAAAAAAAAAAAGGTAAAAAGGGGTAAAATTGTTACCCTTGAAGAGCCTCTTCAACAATGGTGGACCAGCCCCTTCCTTAAGCTCAAAACAGCTCCAAAGCTTCAAAAACAGGCCTCAAGAACCTTAGTTCCAAGAGGATAGTGTGATGGTAGGTGTTTGTGTGCAATCCTAAGGCTAAAACACACACTAGAACACACAAGAGAGATATAGAGATAGGAAATATGTATAAACCCTAACCCTAATCCAAAGCTCTCTCTCTGAACCTTTTCTATCCAGAGTCTCTAACCCTAAGGCCAAGAGAGAAGGGCTCCTCTTATAGAGGAGCCAATCTTGTAAAGCTTACCAAGGAAGTTAACAAGAAGGCTGTCCCTCCATACACGTGTATGGAGGGGAACAAAATGCAAGATAGCTGTTTTAAAATATCTGCAAAAGCAGATGAACAGTAGTCGGCTGCTCAAAAGTGCCATTTTGACAAAATGGACTGCCGACTGGTAACAAAGAATGCCGACCGACAATATACATTGCCGGTGGCAACAAAATACCAGCCGGTGGCCTCTAGCCACATGGCCGGTGACGTGTGGGGATGCCTCACAAGGCATTCCCTGCCCCTCCAAGGCAAAACACAAGTGTTTGGTGCAAAACCAGACACTAAACAGTCGAGTTCGGAGATCCTGAGGCAAGGCGCGTAGCCGAGACCTCTGGGAACTCGAAACGAACACAAACATGGATGATCACCGGGTGTTCAAACGGTGACGTCCAAGTCTTGAGGACGGTCAAAAATTGGGTGTCTACAGTTGCCCCTCTTTGACAGAACTCGAAAGTCATAACAATGACGGAAGTGAATGTCAAAGCCCAGAGACGACCCATTTTTGACAAGGCCGAAGACTTAGACAAACATGCAAGACAAACAAGGTATGCGCCCGAAGGTCGAGGCAAAATGCAAGACAATGCACGAAGCCGAGCATAACTTATGATCATGCAAAGAAAAAACTGTAACGAAGCACACATGCAACAGTTTTAAGCTAGCATACACCAAACTACACTACAATGCAGAAAGGATGTAAGAGAATTATGCAATTCTCGAGATGTCTCACTCGGAGGATACAATACCTGTGCGGTTCGTCTGGTTCCACCAGTGGTAAATGAACCGTACATACAATATCGTGCCTGTAAAGAAAACAACTTAACAGGTATGATATTGTTAGCAACATGCATGACAATGCAAGAATGAATGCAAAATGATATGCAATATATACAAAACAATGTATAAATAATGCAAATGAAAATGCAGTGTAATTGAAACAATGCAAACTACATGCAAAGCAATTGAATCATGATCCAATCATGAGCGGTTCAAAACCACACAAATGTCAAATAGATTGATGGAGGTAACAAGTCCGTCTACCATAGAACGATCAACTGAACTATGAGTAATGTAGACGAACACAAGAACAAGTATTGGGGGGGATGACATAAGTGGGGAAACAACCCGCTGGAGAAAGAATGATGATCCTAATGCCGGATGCAAAAATTACACTACAATGTAATGTATGCGATGGATATGCTGGGAAAACGGCAATGGATATGGCACGCGGGCCAAACCAAATCTTGCCTAGGCAAGGCATGTACGCATACGAGCCACGTCTAACATAGAACGGTCTACTGAACTATGCTTTGACATGAGAAGTATGGGCACATACCAAACCAAGCTCAACATGGAAAGGCGCAAGCCATAGGCGGAGGAGGTGATGCAATGGATGCATGCAACTATAATGCAATATCTACAAATATGTAATGGAGTGGATATTATGGATATGGCACATGGGCCAAACCAAATCTTGCCTAGGAAAGGCATGTACACAAACAAGCCACGTCTAACACAGAAAAGATGCCGCAACCCTCAAACAAACATACCAGCGTGGAATAGGCGCGTACATATGCAGAACTGTGCTTTAACGTGAAAGTAAGGGCACATACCAGACCAAACTCAACCTGGGAAGACGCAAGCCATAGATGGAAGGTGATGCAATGAATGCATGCAACTACAATGCAATATCTACAAATATGCAATGGGATGGATACAATGGATATGGCACGCGGGCCAAACCAAATCTTGCCTAGGAAAGGCATGTACACAAACAAACCGTGGCTAACATAGAACGGTCTACTGAACTATGCTTCGACGTGAAAAGTATGGGCACATACCAAACCAAGCTCAACATGGAAAGGCGCAAGCCATAGATGGAAGGTGATGCAATGAATGCATGCAACTACAATGCAAATGCATGACAATGTAGTACTTACAATGGATGCATGACAATGCACTATGATGCAACGGCTATGATTGCAGCTTTCCCTATCTTACCAACAGGGCAATATACTAGGTTGGTTCAGTATCCAGAACTGAGGCGCAAACATGCTGCCTCAACCTATGGGGCTTCCATACAGATTTCAAGCCAAGGATACACCCCTGGGTATTTAAACCAGACTTTAGTCTCTGAACTCCCGAACCTTTGCGTTCTAGGCATAAGCCATTTGAACTCTAGTTTTCACCGTCCCAGTTGGTCTTCTAGGAACTCATCGCATACACGGGCAGGTGGCTTTACCAGACCACCGAAAGTCGTTCGGGCACGACAAACACCAAAGGAATAGCGCCTTCAGAGGATTTAAGGTCTCCTAGACCGTCATGCAAAATGCATGCATGACAATGCACGTTTTTTGTCGTTTGTTTTGGAATGCAAATGATGCATGATGTTGGTGTGCGTGACAACGCAAGTTTACTTGAAATGCATGACAATGCATGAAAATTTGATGCGTGGCGACGCATGGCTTTAGATGTATGACAATGCAAACGAGCGGGTTTATGGTCTCGCTGGACCGCATGTGTTTTTGGTCCTGCCGGACCGTGGCGTGTTTTCGGTCCCGCCGGACCCACTTTGGGACAATGCATGAATTGAGATGCGGTGCACAAGACAGTGCGATGCGCAAGATAGCGCGATGGAATACATGCCAAATGCCATGAGACGCGCAAAACAGCGCGGTGCATTAGACAATGCGAGTGAAGGTCTTGCACCTCCCAAGGATTTTAGGTCTCCTAGACCGTGTGTGTTTAAGGTCTTGCCAGACCGCCGTGCGTGTTTAAGGTCTCGCCAGACCGCACAAACAATGCAATTGAAATGCAATGCACAAGACAGTGCGATCGAAATGCGATGCACAAAACAGTGCGATTGAAATGCGATGCACAAAACAGTGCGATTGAAATGCGATGCACATGGGGCAACTTTTGAGTCTTGTAAAAGCCAAAAGGATATGAGAAGGATACACCTTGCACGAATTCGAGTGCCACGCACAGGAGACACGATCCGAGGCCAAAACGGAAACCGGTTGAGCGTCGGAAATGCACTGTTTTGCACTGTTTAAGCAATGAAGACTCTGAAGCACTCATGTAACCCAAGAAAAGGTGTAGGAGGCTCAAAACCCATTGTAGGAGACCACCGGATGTCCACCGGCCATCAGGATGTATCACCGGCCGTCCATCGGCCATCAGACAATCTCATCGGCACAAAAAACTGCCGACCGGCAAAGAATTCCTGTTCGGGGCAGTTTTGACATTTCGGCCGTGGGTCTTTTAAAATAGGGTTTGTAACCCTATTTTCTTCACTTGTGTTTGGTCGAAAATCCTCCCTCTACCTCTCTAGGCTATTTTCGTCCTCCGATCTCCTCATTTTCTTGCGTTCTAGCCTCGATTTCGTTGTTCGATTCGCGAATATCTTCGCGTTTCGAGTGTTTTGAACCAAACGAAACTTCGTTTCGGTGTCCTGTCTTTGATTTCCATCACTCGGGGCTTGTTTCCCTCGAGTTTTTCTCGATATCCGTGCCTTTTCCGGCACTCCGGCTTTTCTGGCCATTTTCGACCCTCTCGAGGTTGACTTTTTGTTGACTCTTCGTATTCTCTCCTATTTTTCCCTCTTCCGGCCATTTTCACATTCTCTTCGAGATGGCGGATGATCTTCCAGAGGGTGGGGCTCCTCCAGAGCTTGAGATGGACCCCGAGGCCGAGCCCTTGCCACTCCGCCTCCGGCCGTTCGATCCAGAGACCTACAGGCCCGCGGTTCACATGATGCTCCCTGACGGACTACGCCAGTTCCGGAGCTTTGAGAGGGGCGTAGCACCTGAGTTACTACTTCGTGAGCCCGAGTCACACTTGTCGCACGGCGCCTCCGAGGTACATTCTTCCCCCGGTTTCAATTTTTCGCAATGTAGAATACTTAAACTGCTATTGTTGATTATGTTCTTTAATTGCTTAGTTCAAATGCATTGATGCACTGTACACTGTAGTTGATTGTGAATACACTTGCAACTGATAACTGCTTGAATCTGACACGCGCACACACACTGCACTAGCCCTGAATTGCTCAAACACATTGACACAACACATACTGCACTTCACTGTGGGCACACCGGCACCCGGTATCTGCTTGATTTTTGAAAAACGTGCACACATGCCGTATCTGCCCTGAACCACTCAAACACGCTGACACATCACACGTCGTAGTTTACTGCTAGTACACCGGCACCCGATGTCTGCTTGAATCTGAAAGACGCGCACACACGTCACATCTGTACGGAACCGTTCAACACACTGACATATCATATGCTGTAGTTCTCTGCTAGCACACTGACACCCGATGTCGGCTTTACATTTGAAACGCGCACACACACACTATATCTGTATGCTTCTCAAAACTGCATCTTGAATATTGCTTCGCAATTGCTGTTTTTGATTACAGGGGGACTCCCATACCATCCGTGGGTATGGGAATGTCGTTGCCCGAGACTGGTATGCAGAGTTGCCAGACGCGGTTCTCCAGATCGTCGACGAGGCGGGTTTCGGCATCTTCTGCAGGGGGCTCTCCCAGCTTACTACCTGCAGACCCTTGCTCGCTGCTTTAGTGGAGAGGTGGTGGGATACCACCAACTCCTTCCACTTCTCCGTCGCAGGGGACATGACGATGACCCCTTATGACTTCTCGATGCTTACTGGCATCGGGGTAGGGGGGATCCGATTCCCTTCGACACTGATATGGGTGAGTGGGACGCCGCCCAGCTGTACCTGCTCGGCACTCAGCCTCCCCTTGCTCGAGCAGGGTTTGTCAGATACTCGTGGTTCGAGACTCAGTTCCGGACTCAGCGAGCCTTGGAGGAGGAGGCGCAGATGACCCCAGAGGAGGTAGATCAGTATGCGCGGGGCTTCATCATGTTTCTGCTTGGGACGACCCTATTCGCCGACCGGGCGAACACCGTGCCTCTATGCCTGTTGAGCGCACTGGTAGATGTCAGGCGGATCCGCCGCTATGACTGGGGTGGTGCAGGCTTGGCCACTTTGTATGGTTACATGAGTTCTTCTTCCCGCCTCAGCGGACAGCTCCTTGGCGGATACTGGCGAGCTTGGGAGGTACATCTTCTTCCCCTTTTACATTTCTGCTTTCTGCTTTACATTTTCTGTATTCTGTACACTGCACGGTCTATCTCTCACTGACTATATACTGCACACGCGGCACACACATATACTCTGCTTTACACTGATTGTACCCTGCACACACTGTACACTCTGCACAATACACTGCACAACACACGGCTCTGCCATTTTTGCTTTATTCTGTATTCTGCTTTATCTGATAATCATACTGATATCTTTTCTGCAGTTGTGGGTCTATGCCTACTTTCCCAGGCTTGCCCCAGTACCCGATGTGGAGATCCCGCTCGATGTGCCCTTTTCTCATCGTTTTGACGTGCGGTGTGTGCGGAGACCCCGGGAGTCTTTTATCTTCTTCCGCCGCTACTTCGATACCATCACCGCCGCGGAGGTATGTTCAACTTTAGAGTTTGTTTAAGCTTCGCTTTAGCACTGTATTTTCGATGACAGATAGGTAACAAACTGCATTTGTACCCGCAGATCACCTGGCAGCCTTGGGCCCGTTGCCGGCCGTGGTGAGAGACCACTACGAGAGTGCTGAGGAGATTGCCCGTCTCCGGATTCTGTTGGAGGGCCCGGTCTGTCGGGCTTGGTACCTGGGGGAGCGCTTCTTGCGTCAGACCCTGGGTTTACCGGAGCAGATAGTTCCGGGTCCGCCTCCTTCACATATGAGGCATACAGAGAGGCTTTCCCTCGCACACCTGAGGGAGTATACCGCTGGCTGGGGCGCGGAGCGTCACAGAGACGAGGGCGACTATGCCGAGTATGTCCGGACCTACATCATGCGGCCCTTGGGCGGTGATCGCCGAGCTGGGAGGGAGAGGCCAGCAGCACCGGCAGCTGGAGCGGGAGCGTCGAGGAGGGCTCGAGTCCGTGGCAGGGGCGGAGTTCATAGAGGGCGGGGGACCGGCTGGCCTGCTCTGCCCACTTCACTGTCATGCAGAGGGCAGGGTGGGGCGACCTACCAGATCCCCTTTGCTCCTGCCCGGCTGGATCACGAGTTGGTTGATGTCCCTGACTTGCCTCCGGTATGTATTACTTCATTTCGCATCTTGTACTGTTATTTCATTTCAGTTTATTTGATATTCTGCAGAATACTGATGCATCTGATACTTTTGCAGGCGTCCTCCGAGTACACCCGGCAGTCATTGGAGCTGAATGCCTCCATGATGGGGATGCTTCAGCGGACCTTCGACCTCCTGGCCCTCTACAGTATTCCGGTATGTTCTTTCCGACCACAGCCTCAAACCATACACAAACTGCTTCACATAATCTGATGCACGACACAACACCTGATAAACTGTTCATAGCATTCATACACTGTATTCACACACTGTACTTATACATTGATTCACTGCTCACACTGTACTCATACGCTGTATTCTGCACTGATATACTGCTCACGGCATTCACATACTGTACTCATACACTGTATTCTGCATTGATATACTGCTCACGGAGTACTAATGCATTTGCCCTTTATGTTTTTCAGCCTCCTTTCCAGATTCTGCTGGCGGGTGGTGTTCCAGCTGGGTCCTCTATCCCTGTTCGAGGAGGGCGTGGAGACACTGCACGTCCCCGTACCAGGGGAGGGCCTACTCATGTTGGGAGTAGCTCTCAGGTACCCATTCCTGATGACGAGGATGATGAGTCCGAGTCCGACTCGAGGCAGAGGCAAGGGAGGCAGAGGCGAGGTCATCTGAGGAGGAGACCGGAGGCGGTACTGACTCGGGCTCTGGTGACGATGCTGATGATGCTCCTGGACCTTCGTCCAGGAAGAGGACTAGGACAGACTGATAGCCCCGGAGCCATTTTTGACATTCGATACAAATTTCTGCTGTTTTTCTTCTTTTGTGCACTTTTCCCTTTTGTTAGTAGTTAGGGTACTTTGTACTGCCGCGGGCAGATTTTATTTCCAAAACTTATGTACTTGAAAAGATTATGAAATGAAACAAACTTTTTGTCTAAAAGTTGTTACATCTGTGTATCTCATGCATTACATCGCATTACATCATATCATATTACATCTTAATGTAAATGAAATTGATCTGTTGTCTGAAAATTGAGCACTTGTAAATTGAGCACTTGTACTGTAATAATCGGATGACCATCTAGCAAATAGCAAAACAACCCAAGCAAACCACCGCTTAATTTTGAACACACAGCCCTTACTCTACTGGGGATTAATCTGCATACAGCCCGTAACTCAGTATTTGGTTCATTCTGCACACAGCAAATCCTGAACAAACAGCCCCAATCTGACAAGACGGACTACGAAAGCTGAAACGGTTGCAGTTGAAACACACTCGGATGCCCCAAATTTTCCCTTTTCTTCTTTTGTTTCGCATACAATGTAGAGAATGGCACAGCACTCTGAGCATAAACGATTTCAACTTTTGAAGAGGGGTTCTGCAACCGGGTATCGAGCCTAAAACCGAACACAGCGGGAAAGACTCAAACAAAAGGTGAGCGACCTGGACACAACGAGGCACGCTCGGAAAAGACTCAAGACGAAAGTTGAGGTAAACAAGACAAAAGACGCGACACACGGACGTGTTTATAAAAACAAAAGACCTCAGATCTCGAGGAGCCAGTTCCTCCGGGTATATTCCCACCCTTTTCTGATTTGTGATTCTCACATCGCTCGGCCCTCAGGCTCGATTTTTCTCTCAAAACCCTCTTGCTCACTTCTCTTTCCGCTTACACCTCTCTATTCTTTATTCTCTCATTTTTCATCCCTCCCTAGGGTGATTGATGAATGAATAGGGAATTGCGGGTTCATGCCCAACACCGTTAGCCCACTGGCTATTTCTTCCGGTGGATAGAGTGCCCTTCTGGCAAGTATGTTGACGGCGGGGAAAAGACAGAAGACCTGACTCAATTGCGCCCCTAGTTCATCACTTTGACCATTTTTTGTTTTCTTCCTAAAACCAGTTTTGACCAACATGAGAGCTAGATTAACATACTTGTTCGATTTTTTATTTGAAAATCATACAAGTCAGGCTGTGAGCACTGAAAATTTTCCTTTTTGGGTCCAAGAAGATGGTCCAATTTTTGGAAAATGGAATAGTTTTCGAGGCAATAGTCAACTTCAATAAAAATTTTCAAAAACTATCTTTTGCAAACAGCAATGCTTCGACGAGCACGGAACTTACCCTCGAGATGCGCAACCTCGGATCGGAGGCAAAGGAAAATTGCCCCTTGCTTGAAGGGGGTACATGGCAACGGAAAGTTGCCCCTGGTTTGGATGGTAACTCGCGGCAACAGAAAGTTGCCCCTTGTCTGGATGGTGCCGCAGCATGCTATAAACTGCTTTTATCAGTGACAACTGAACTCCGAAGACGATGGTCTGAACCAATATATGGACACAGTCACTGTAAGAGCAATGGTGGCTGGACTTCAAGATGAAGTTGCCTACGTATCCCAAACATGGGAATCAAGCCTCACGTAGTTCCGGTTGTTACAACCGGGTTGTCAGATGCAGAGGAAGCAAGGATGATCAAAACCATTACATGGACTGGGGCGCTGTGAAAGCGTCGGGGGCTGGACTTCAAGATGAAGTTGCCTACGTATCCCAAACATGGGAATCAAGCCTCACGTAGTTCCGGTTAAGGGTACACTCGGGTATTTTCACCTTCACTTTTTAGGCTCTAATTTTTGCCAAGGCGCCTGTTGCAGGTTTTCGACCTTGCGAGCTTCTTTTTCTTCTTCTTCTTCTTTTTTTTTTAATTCTTTTTTGTTTCTCGATTTTTCTTCTCTTTTTTTTTTTGCATTTTTTCATTTTTGTTCTTTTTTTTGATTTTTCTTTTTTTTTTCATTTTTTTCTTTTGCATTTTTTTTCATTCTTTTCTTTTTCTTGCTCTAACTTTTTCCTGGGTCGCCCTTCTGGGTTTTCAGCCCAGCGAGCCTCTCAAAGGGTAAAAGTGTAGCATAGTCCATGCCAAATGGTTTTGAGATCCTGAAGTCATCTGAGTCCTAGGAGAATGGCTGTTGTACCGATTTGCAGAAGGATCCATCACGGTCGCTTCACGAGCCTCTTCCGGTGAGATCTAATCTTCTTGATCTGAGTTTGATGCCTCTTGCTTCGAGGGCTGCTTCAAATCGGGTCGCACAGGCCTTTCATGGCAATTGGCTGTTGAACGTTTTGAATGGATTCCAGGTTCGAAACAGATAGGTTGAATCTCGAGGCTGAGAGCGATCCTAGGCTGCACAATCTCAAGAGCAATTCCACACAAGTCTTCACAGGACCGCGCAAAACATTTTGTTTTTGAAAGTTTTTAAGAAAGCGACAAATCGCTCGCGCTGAAGATAGTGTGAAACTAATCTGGATCAAGCCAGGGTCCTTCTTAGTACTCACGCTGACAAGCATGATTTCATTCATAAAAAAAGCTTAGCATGCCTATCTTTCTCTCAAATATGATCAAGTTTTGCAAAACCCGAGGAATTCCTTCCTCTTCGTTTTTACCACCGTAGTGCTCAAAAAGGGGTTTTGAAAAAAACTTAGGTCATTACAATGATGCTCAAGGCATAAGAGAGTAGGTAGAATGTACTGCCATTCCATTCGCCTCCTCTGGCACAACTAACTCACACTGAAAGTAAGCATGAAAATGAGATAACCACAGCTATTTCATTCAGATTTGTTGGTATAACTGGCCCCTCGACAGAGACAGACTCAAAAACCAAAAACGGGTAATTAACAGACAAGACGGTGTTCGAGGGAACAACCCCGGAATCACCTGGCATTCTATACAAAAGGGGGGGTTGACATTGCTATAACAAGACAGACCCGTAAGCAAAAGGACTGACTCAAGACAATGAGACAGACTCAAAACAAAAAAAAAAGACTAACTCGACACCCAAGCCAGAATTTACAAAATTGGTGTTTGCAGATGCTCAAAAATGCGTGCCAGACGCCACATCCATAAATGCACCAGGCACTGCCCGCAGGCGATTCACCTTTCGATTACATACTTGCAGTATCAGTGTCCTCAAAATCCAATAGCTGGGTAGTAACGGACTTGGCTGAGGTGGGTGGGAGGATAACCTCGTTGTCAATCAAATCCTGTACCTCATGACGGAGGCGGAAGCAATTATCGGTAGCATGACCAGTTTGTTGGTGGTACGCGCAGTACAAAGCAGCATCATGTGTAGCAGGGAGATTCTTCGGGAGGGGCCGAGGCTCCAAGGGTTTAAGGTGTCCCCTCTCAGCAAGGATCTGAAGTGCCTTGGACAATGGCATGTAGAGAGCATGGAAGACTCTGCGCCCTCGGGGCAGGTACTTTGAAGTCTGAGCATTTTTGCTAGACGCACTAGCGAACGGGTCGGCAGGCACTGCCTTAACTTTCTGGTCTTTCCCAGGTGCAGGGTTGGGAGCAGAAGGAACTGTTCTGGCATGACGGGGCCTATCCCGGTTCTCTGACTGACTTGAACTACCCTCAGGTGGGAGTGGGGAAAGCATCCTCTACAGCTTTTGTCACAACTGTAGACACCTGTTGCTTGTTCATTCCCGCGGCTTTCAAAGCCTCGACTGCCCACAGCAGTTGTTCGATAGGATCGGCATCTGCCTTCATTTTGTCTTTACCTCTGGCCTCAGCCTGATCAAGGGTTTGGGTCGGCGTTGACACGTCATTGTTATAGTTGGAGGCCATCTCCGGTTGGCTAAGTTCAATCATGATCCGTCCCAACAGCGGGGGCTCCTGGGGTACAAAGCTTCCGGCATATGGTGCGGTTGGTGGCGAGGCAGACATTCCATAGGCGAGATCCGCCACGGACCTCTGGAGATCACCTATCATCCCCATCAGTTCAAATGTAGTAGGCTCGCGAGCCTGATATAGTTGAGGGGTCCAAACCGGATGTGCGGCGGGCGACCTGGGTGGATGCGGCATATCAGTATTGGTCTCACTTTGTGGAGTGATTCCTTGACCCAACGCGGCTGTCATAACCACGATCTCTTCTGAATTCTGCGTCATCATAGGTCTTGCCTCGGCAAGGGGGAAACACTGACTATTCTGGAATTCTCTGAACTGAAAGGAAAAACAAGCAGCATTTCAGCCCAAACGGATCAAACACAGGTGCAGCCGAACAACTGTACTCTACCACTGATCACTGTTCCCCAGAAATCACTGTTTCACAAAACACTGAATCGAATATCCACAGACATAACTGATTCTCGCAAACTGATACTGGTGCCCTCAGGCCTGGTACTCAAACTCGCAAACTGATATGTGCGTTCCCTGTAGAGATACACTCTAAAAGCACATAGCAAATAAATGAGAGCCAATACACCCCTATGTTAGGGTAGGGTTTCCCTGTCCTATTTTGTCAGGAGCTAGGGTTGTACTATGCACGCAGCGGCTTCAAACAACCTAACATCGGGTAAGCAACCTGTCCTAGTTTGGAATGGTCACTATGGATTCCGAATATGCACTAGGTCGAATGGTCGAAAAGGGTGCCCCGGTAAGACCGGGGTTTGTGTTCCCATACTGGCAGAGCCCGCAACCGGTCAGCCTTATGGCATGCTTTGACAAAGTCAAGCCTCCGGCAAACGCTCAGGAATAGCAGATGGCCAACACGGTGTCCTAGGCGCACCGATGCTCATGCAATGCAAAGAAGCACATAAATGTAGTCAAAACAGGATATCACGAGTTCGAGTCAAACTCTCTAAAATCCCCAGCAGAGTCTCCAGAAACTGTAACATGCCCACGGGGGACCTCGCGCTAGTTACAGTTCGGACTCGATTTGTGTCACGGTTCGTAATCTGAACCAAAGAGTCCAAATCCGGCAAATCATTTTGAGAAAACAGATTTTTGAAAAAGAAGTGCCAAACATGGATTGCTTTGCTAGATACAGAATCACCACCTAAATATTTTTTAATGGGAAAATTTAGAAAACCCTGACTCGGTGCCAAAGGCCATGTGTCCGTCATCACCAAAGTTGCCTCGGCTCGGGAGCTTGGGTACGATTGGGGAAGGTCAGCTATGAGCACCCCCTCTCGCCTGGTCCGAAGACCGGCCTCTACTAACCATGATATCCAATTTTGAAAACGTTATGTGTTCTTATTCCGGTTATTAACCTAGAATTACTATGTTATGCGCGCAGCAAACAAGTATAGACTAGATTGCCTAATTTGGAAATAAGCATTGCATATCCGTTTGTTTTGAAAAACACTTTGGAATTTGCTACTCACAAGTAGGCTAAAACACGGATTTCAACGAGTTTTTCCAACTCAGACTAATCCAACCTTCACCCACAGGCAATCAAACAGTTTATCTCACATAAGCATCTAGCCACATGGTAAGCATGCTGTCATGATAACATTCACACACATGCGATATGCTAAAGCACAAAAACACTTACATCGTACTCCGTGCCAAAACAATAAACTAGTTAGCAAACATGCATGGTCCTAGTTCATGTCAAATTGACTAATGCAACACATACAGGATGCAATTAGGGTAGGCTCGACTAACCTAAACATGACATGTGAAATGCGATCCGTTGATGCACGTATTCAATTTTGGAATTGAAGTACAAATGCAGTTAGCATGATGTACCGAGCCCGGTGCATGCAAGACAAATGTATGGATGCACGCATGCATTGCATAAGATATGCTAATTTAAACATGACCTAATCTACCACCATAAGCGGGTAAATAAAAGGGAAGAAAGAAGTGGGGGTTGGAAGACATGCATACACACGCACCCACACTTATTACAGATTCGCCCTCGCTCGGAGGGACCGAAAGAATAATACAAATTAATTAACTACGAGCTAATTAATTATTACAAATTACCTAAGTAGTTAACAAACTAACTAAGCTAGGAAAAACAGTAAACCGCCTCGGGAAGAGAGCCCAATGCAATGCATGCTCGGGTCCTGCTCGGAAGCACATTGCCATGCATAGACTGCCTCTGTTTTCCCTGCTCTGCCCCTCTGAAGACTGTCAAAGTCTCTGAATTGCTTCCCTGGACATTGGGAGACACCACCGGCTGAGTAGAATTGCCACCGGCAGTAGGGTGTGGTCATCGGCTATTGATTAATCCATCGGCCACCAATTGATTGCCGGTCGGCACTCTGTGCAGTCGATCGGCAAGAAATTCCTGCAGAACCTATTTGACAGCAGCAGAGGACAAAGCCTTGCATGGCAATGCAATTCAAGCCATATATGCACCAACCATGTCCCTTATCATATTAGTGACTCAAGGGGACATGCTCCTTGGTTCTCGGACCACCAATCGCGCATTTCAATGCGTGATGGCCCAAGAGACCAAGTGTGGACATTTTGATGTCAAATGCAATGCAAACAACATAATCACATAAGAGGGCCAACCTCTATCATACTCATTTCAAGAGGCCAAGCATGTACAATGCAATGCAATTTCTAAGCATGTGAGTATGCGAGCTAGCATGCAACATAGACAATGCAATGTAAGAATGCAAGCATGCAAACACACATACAAGACAAGCATGAAAACTAAGCAAAGGAGTGGACTTAAACATGACTTGGGCAGCCCTAAGTAGGCCCAAAACAGTGGCCAAAATGTAAAGGAAATGAGGCCAAACACACATACATACATGCACATGTCAAGGCACAAACCTAAGCATTAAGCAAGCAACTTTCAAGCACACTTAAAAGAGGCTAAGTATGGATAACTAGCATGCATAGAAAGCTCTGAAAATCATGTAAGAATATGATGCCAAACCAAGCAAACAAGATAAGCAAGGCATGCACAGAAGATCCAAAATTCGAAGCAAGCCAATGAAGTATTGAACTACACTTGATATAACCACACATGGCAAGACTTAAATGACCAAAAACAGAGTTTTGGCACATAAAACAAAGCCCAAAAGACCACCTAGATGGCATCTAAATGGCTTGAATTCAAAAGCATGCACAAATGCACTTTCAAGGAGCATATCACACAAGCTCATACGGCATCAAAGAAGCATCCAAGGCAAGCATACAAGCATGCTAAGGGGACTGAAATGATGCTATAGATGGTGCCAAACCATTGAATAAAGCAAGTAATGCATGCTATACATTCACACACTTAAGGCCAACTAGCCAAAATGCAAAGGAGCTATGCAAAGCATGCTAAAGCCGACCCAAACAACTAAGGACAGACCTTAAACATAGCAAAATAAACACAAAAGCTTCACAAGACCAAACCTAAAGCATGCTAGAACAATGGTTTGCAACCTAAAACATGTTAAGGCCTAAACATGGCATTACAAGGTAGGTATGCTAAGCATGCATGGTGTACCAAAACCAACTTAAAACCATGTTATATTATGACAATATAAGCATGAAAAATAGCCAAGGCATGATCAACAAACCCTCAAACATGGTGCTCCCTCAAGAGGCCAAACATGGTCCTTTTCAAGGACAACAAGGAGAGGGGGTGGCCCTCTCCTTCTTGGGACTTCAAGGCACCATCCTTACCACTAAAATCCCTCAAGATTTCAGTGGTGAGGAGGCCCAAACACCAAAGTCCCAAAGCTCACTCAAAATAGCACAAAATGGAGGCCCCTCAAGGCTTAAGAGGGGTCAAACACCTCCAAACCACAAAACACTCTAAACAAACTATTTAGAGGGCCCAAAAATAGAACTTTTTTATGTTATACACTAAGCACAAAAACAGTTCTAAGATAGGCAAAAATAGAATGCAAAAAAGGGATAAAATTGTTACCCTTGAAGAGCCTCTTCAACAATGGTGGACCAGCCCCTTCCTTAAGCTCAAAACAGCTCCAAAGCTTCAAAAACAGGCCTCAAGAACCTCAGTTCCAAGAGGATAGTGTGATGGTAGGTGTTTGTGTGCAATCCTAAGGCTAAAACACACACTAGAACACACAAGAGAGATATAGAGATAGGAAATATGTATAAACCCTAACCCTAATCCAAAGCTCTCTCTCTCTGAACCTTTTCTATCCAGAGTCTCTAACCCTAAGGCCAAGAGGGAAGAGCTCCTCTTATAGAGGAGCTAATCTTGAAAAGCTTACCAAGGAAGTTAACAAGAAGGCTGTCCCTCCATACGCGTGTATGGAGGGGAACAAAATGCAAGACAGCTATTTTAAAATATCTGCAAAAGCAGATGAACAGTAGTCGGCTGCTCAAAAGTGCCATTTTGACAAAATGGACTGCCGACCGGCAACAAAGAATGCCGACCGGCAATATACATTGCCGGTGGCAACAAAATACCAGCCGGTGGCCTCTAGCCATGGCCGGTGATCTGTGGGGATGCCTCACAAGGCATTCCCTGCCCCTCCAAGGCAAAACACAAGTGTTTGGTGCAAAACCAGACACTAAACAGTCGAGTTTGGAGATCCTGAGGCAAGGCACGTAGCCGAGACCTCCGAGAACTCCAAACGATCACAAACATGAATGATCACCAGGTGTTCAAATGGTGACGTCCAAGTCTTGAGGACGGTCAAAAATGGGGTGTCTACAGGGATGAGTCAAGGGTTTCCTATATTTTCTAAAAATATTTTGGTGGCGATTCTGAAATCTAGCAATGTAGTCCACTTTTTGCAATTCTGATTGTAAATATATTTTCCAAAGATTTGCCGGATTTGGACTCTCATTTGTATTTTTCTATTTCACATTACACTTGTGAAACCAGATTCAGAACCATTGGAGTCCAAACTATAGGACTATCATATCCAAGGAGATTAAACCCCTTCGAAGAGCAACGAAAAATCAACTACAGTTTTTGGCGACTCTGTTGAGGAAATTAGAGAACTTAACTCAGACTTCATGATGTGAAATTTTATTTATAGATATATGTTCATTGCATTACATTTTCATTGGTGCTCTTAAGTCACTATGTTTTCCATCTGCTATTCCTAGACGGCTTGCCAGAGGCTTGCCTAAAAAGCTTGCCAAAAGGCTGGCCGGTCGTGGGCTCTGCCATGTTGGAAACATAACCCTTGGATTTGGATTACCGCTATACCACTGTACCGCTTGATCCTCCTTTCATTTCTCAGTGTTAGGTGTGAGAGGAATGTTAGGTAATCTTGCTGAGGTACCCTTTTGACCAATCGACCTAGCTGTATATAATAAAGCTTTAGTGACTGCTCCAGTATAAGACAGGATGCTCACCCGTATGCGGGATTTTGTGAAACTACTTGCTTGAAGTTGTGAAACCCTAGATCATGTTGAATCTAGGACAGGGTAACCTTACCCCCTCATAGGGGTGTGTGGGCTCGCCTTTTTCCACGCCCCTGCCTTTCGGAAAGGGTTTGAAAAAAAAGGCCTTCACAATTCGGACTCTACCTGCCGTTCTGAATCTAGTCTCACAAGTGCAATGTGAAATTTATAAACACCAAAGAGTCCAATTCAAAAAATCGTTTTGGAAAATTAGATTTTAAATCAAATAATGCCAAAACTGGATTGCTTTGCCAGATTACAAAGTCACCACCTAAATATTTTATTTTTGAGAAATTTAGGAAACCCTAACTCGTGCCAAAAGACCACGTGTCCATCATCACCAAAGTTACCTCGGCTCGGAAACTTAGGTACGAGAGGGAAAGGTCTTGAAATGAGCACCCCCACTAGCCCGATCAAAGATCGGCCTCTACTAATCATGATATGTTGTTTTATAAACCTCATGTGTTCTTATTCCGGTTATTAGACTATCTTTACTATGTGATGGAACAAGTATAAACTAAAATCGCAAGAATTGGAACAACTCAACTTATGTTTGTTTTCAAAAATGCTTTGAATTTGCCACCCTCAAGTGGGCTAAAACGCGGAGTTGCCATCAAACATGATGGGCTTAAAACATGATTTGCCACCTCAAGTGGGCTTAAAACTCACATTTATTGAATCATTTCAACTCAAACAATCAAGCCTTTATCCACAGGCATTCATGTAGTTAAACATTTAAGCACATAGCCTCATGGCAATATGGCAATCACATTCATGCAAGTATGCTAAAGCATAAAACTTATTGAGTACTCCAAACCAAAACAAAAACTAGTTAGAAAGATGCATGATTCTAACTATACAAGATGCCTAATGCAACACATGCAATAATGACATTAATAGGCTTGGCTACTTAATCATGGTATATGATACAATTTGATAACATGCTTTGAAACATGTATTCAAAGAAGTATTGAAATAACAATATAGTTTGAATGATGCAAACATGTAAGCATAAGGTATGCTAATCGAAATATGATTCCTAACCTATCCATCGAAAGAAGTTAAATAAAAGGGAGAAAGGCGTGGGGTTGGAAGACATGCACACACGCACGCACACTTATTACAACATTATGCCCTCGCGAAGGAGGGTCCGAATGAATAAGCTAACTAGCTACGCTAATTAAGCTAACTAGCTACGCTTATTAAGCTAACTATTACAAACCAAAACTAATTAAGTATTCTAGCTAATTATTACAACAATTGAAATAAATTAACTAACTATTCTAAGCTAGCTAAATATTACAAACCGAAATTGAAGAATTAGTTACACTAACTAATTAAGTACAACATTTGAGTTAACCAGCTATTCTAAGCTAACTAAAGCGATTAAATGGCCTCGAGGGCGAGGGAAGCATGCATGCTCGGTTGCTCCACCCGAAAATGCCACTGCCTTGCCATCGAATGCCTCTGTTTGCATTCGTTTGATCACTGAAAATTGTGCCAACTCCCAAAATGCCTCTGCTTCAACTCATAAGCACATTTGTACAAAAATTGACTGGTGGCCGGTCGGCTACAAAAAGTGGCTGTCGGCTACTACAACTGGGCGGTCGGCCACTCCAAGTGGTCATCGGCCACTAAAACTGGACAGTTGGCCACCACATCCCTGGACTTCTTCTTTTGCTGTAACAGAGAGCAAACAAAGGCAAAACAATATATTTTCAAGGAATGTGTGTACCGTTCCCTCCTTATCATCGCACAAACTCAAAGGAGGGTAACTCTTGGCCCTCAAACCATCAACCAAGCATTTTCAATGCATGATGACTAAGGAACCAAACTTGTACAAGTTTAATGAGTGCAAAACAAGACTCAATAAAACCATAACCCTATCATGCATGATCAAGGGTGACGGTGTCTAAGAAAAGTGGCACATTTTATCACTTTGAGTATGAAACGTCCCAATTTTCTTGTGTTCGGATTAACGTCCGATCCAAACACATGCAATGCAACATGAAAGATGCTTAATCTTGCCTCTTTTACTTAGTTCATTTTGTTTACTCATTTTAGATTACCAATCCATTCTTTAATTGGTTAGTCCAAAGAGTGAGTGTCCTCTAATAGAAAGAGGGCTTAAACCACGAGTACCTTGAGCATGAAAGAGCCTCATGCTGTTGGTAATGAACTCCCAAAAGAATTAAACCATTAGGCATGAGGGTCTCAATTCCATACTCAAGCTAACAAGGGGTTCGAAGTCACTTTCAAAACAAATGAAAGAGTGAAGAATAAAGGGAGATTGCAGAGATTTTGATGCTGAAATGGAGTGCAAAATGACACTAAATCATGCAAGCAACTCATGCAAATCATGTTTAAAAGCCTAAAACATTAAGCTAGTGAAAGAGATTGCATTACAACCACACAATACAAGCCTCAAAGGGCCAAACCAGCTTAAAATAGAGCTAAGACCAGTCAAATCAGTGGCAAAATCATGCTGAGATTAAGCTAACACAAGCTAGAATAAGAGGCCAAAGCATAGCACAAGCTAGACTATCAAGCACAATTGCACTACAAGCGTATAAAGCAAGCCTCAAGTGCTCCAACCAGCCCAAAATAGAGCTCAAACATGCCAAAAAAAAAGCCTAAAACATGCTGTAAATAAGCTAAGTTAAGCTACAAAAACATGCTAACATGTGAAACTAACTAGGCATGAAAGCTAGACACAAGGAGGGGAGGCTAACCCCTCCAATTTTGGACCTCAAAACAAAGTTTTACCACTGAAAAACCTCTAAATTTCAGTGGTTAAAAGGCCAAAAGAGTTGGTTTGAAAGTGATGAAAAGACGGCACAAAAGCTTCACAAGCTAAAGAACAAAAGGGAGAGACAACCCCCTAACTCAAAATGGCCTTAAACCACCATTTTTAGGACTGAAAAATAGAGGTTTTTGTAGTTGAAAACCAGACCAAAAATAGTACAAAAGGTAGAGAAACAAGTTATGCAAAAACAAGTTTAAAAGGTGAGGGTTATACCTCTTGAAGCCAAGCACACTTTAGGCACAAATCTGAGCTTAAACCACCTTCTAGAGCTCAAAGGAGGTTCCAAGAGAGCTTCAAGCAACCTCAGCCCAAAGATGAACCACTTTGGTTAAGGGTTGATAAGTTAAATTTTGAAGTATGCAAGCTTCTAAGCACAAAAGCTCAAGAGAGAGAGAGAGAGAGAGAGAGAGATTTTAGAGAGAGAGGCTCCCAAACTTTCTAACCTCTAAAAAAATAGAGAATGACCTCTATATATAGAAATATATGAGCTTTAGGTCAAAATATCTGAAAATGGGACAGCTGGAGTAGTGTAGAACAACTGGAGGAGAAATATTTGCAAAATATCTTAGTTTTGGACACTAGTGGCCGACCAGCCACTTTTTGTGGACGACAAGAACCCATTTTGGACGACATATGGCTGACAAAGGCCATTTGTGGCCGACACAAGGCCAATAAGCTTCACTAGTGGTTGGAAAGCAAAAACTGATTTCTAGCCCCAATTTCAATTAGGCGTATCTCCTTCATCTGGACTCCTTTGCAGGTCATTGTTGAGTCTAAATTGTATCCCCGGAAGTCTTCTTTCCAATGGTGGAAGCCTCATATCAAAATTCAAAGTGTGCTAAGAGATATCCCTCTTTTAGTGAAGACTGCTCAGTTTTAATCCAACTGGATTGATGCCTAACTTCAACCAGCCATATCTCCCTCATCTGGTCTTGGCTTGAGGAGATTCTTGAATGTAAAATGAAGCCCCGGAAGTCCAATTTCCAATGATGATGGCCTCATATCTGAAATCCAAGTGTACAAAAGGATAGGCCTGATTTAGCGAGGGCTGCTCGACTTTCTCTTAACGGTTCATGCCCAACCTCTTCCCCAACTAGGTTTCTTTCCTCTTCTCTTCTTTTCTTCAAATCTAAACCCCTAAACAAGATGTTTTAAAGATTTTTTTCAAATATTTCACCTTTCTTTCATTCATTTCCACTTTTCCTTGCTCAGTTTATCGAAAAGTGCAACATTTAACGAAATGCGAGCCTCGGAACATCGTAGAAACTTCTTTCAAAAATGTTTTGAAAGAGAGGGTTTTAGGGTCTAATATCATTTTGGTCAAAATGGTTTTGGTCCGCAAATGGGGTGTGAGGTTAGGATTTAGAGCTCCTCTTGCTAAAGAAATCGAACCTTTGCACTGCACAACTTTCATCACCAAGTAAGCAATCAGTGGTGCCCAAGTCTTAAGGGCAGTCAAAAATGGGGTGTCTACAGGGTGTTTTGGCTCTCTTTACCTGATGTGTGCTTTACAATGAAACTGTACAAGAATGTTCATATCAGTGGCATAGTTGATATCAGTTTGTAGGGCATAATTCAATGGGGAATACAGTCCTACAGCTATGATCACTTTTGTTTTGATAGAATTATGGCTGAGGTGCTATTCGATTTTTTATTTTGTTTTGCTTTTTCCTTATTTCTTTTGCCACCAAGTACAGTCACCTAAGTAGTTTCAGAAAGTTTTGATATCCCCCAAGTACTCTAGATCCGTGTCGGCAGACTTTGTAAGGTTGGAGATCTTGTCTAGGGATAACTTGTGTTTGTCTCACTGTCACCAGTTGCAAGGAGAAGAAAGGTCAAACAAAGTTTACTAGTTTAGTTCTTTCAGCAATCACCCTTCAATTCGCCTATACTCGGTCCACCTCAAGCACAGTCACCTACTCTTATAATGGCTCAATATCTACCATCAGATTTGGAGGAATTGCTGCTTCGCCTACAGCAATCAGTCGACTCACTCCAGCACGACATGGCCTGTCAAGCCGAGGTCACGAATAGGTTGCAGTAACAACAACAGCAGCCAGCTGTGGCTTCTACTTCACATACACTCAATGTGGTTATCCCTATACATAGCACCACTACCAATGCTGCTACAGCTCAGGATCCACAAGCCGAGGGTGTTCCAATTGTTCCCATCCAGGTAGATCCAATTCCAACACAGACGTCTACAGCTTCGGTTTACCAAATTAAGGCACCATTTGAATTCAAGGTTGACTCGACCATGCTTAAAGTCAACAAACTAGAAAAACTCTTCAAGAAGGCACATGGGGTTAACTCTATTCTAGATATAGAAGATGGGTATACTGAATCTGCCGTTACTTCGTCAGAGCGGTTCAAAATGCCGCATATTGACCACTTCGACGACATTGGGGACCTAATGGGTTTGACTAGACTGCAGAAGTTGTCACTCTTCGGCCGTACCATGTCAAGAATAGCTGCTATCTAGTATGCTAAGTTGGAAGACTCTGTGAAATAGAGTTGGGAGGCACTGGCCGAATCCTTCATTACTTAATATTCCTACAACATGTAGATCGGGGTCACAACTCGTGATCTTGAGACAACGTGTCAAGAGTTGAAGGAGGGTTTCTTAGAATTCGTGACTAGATGGAGGGCCAAGGCATCGATGATGACCACCCGACCCTCAGAGAAATACCAAATCATGATGGTTGTCCGGAATCTTCATGGCAAGCTGCTACAGAAGATGATTGTTCTCCCCTTATTTACCTTCAAAGAGCTTCATGAAATGGGAGTTCAAATTGAAGATGCCATGAAACAGGGTATCATCACTAATGACAAGGAGTCGGCCAAGAGGCCTTTTATTTGTAGTTTCAATGTTGCCGAGGGTAGCACAGTTGCGAGGCCGTCAAAGGTGAGTGTTGTCACCATAACCAAAACCGCCGACCCCTTTGCCAATATGAACCCATAAACTTCCAATCGTACCCGACCTCCAGGTAGAACTTTCAACCAGCTCTATATGACTATATCTCGAGCCATGGAGGTGTTAATCAAAAAGGGGCATCTAAAACCCCTAGAACCTCGATCACTTCCAGACCTTCTTTCACCCCAGCACGATCCCATTAAATACTGTGATTTTTATCAAAAGCACGACCATGAAATGAATCGATGCTTATGCCTACATCATGAGATTCAAGATCTCATCGACAACAAAGTCATAGCTCCACCCCAAAAGCCAAATGTGACCACTAACCTACTCCCTGTCCACAAGAAAGTTCCCCCACCCAGAAATATCCGCCTCATCCATACACTACCGTCCAACTTCAACCCGAGCGTCTATATCACCGCCTCCTACATACCAAAACCGGTGTTGCTCATCCCTGAGAGCACAGACTTGTGCATGATGAACAAATTCAACCCACAACTTGAGCCTCACAAATCTGTGGTGACAATGCCCAAACAAGAGAAGGTTTTGACCTCGGAAGGAAGTGTCAATCTGTCATTGGAAATTCCTGGAGACTTCTTTGAGGTTGAGTATGACCCAAGCCGCTACATTGTTTCTGCTGCTCAACCTAGGCTTGAGGTAGTACTGCAAACCTCGGTTGACGTTAATGTGGTCAGGGAAGACGGCCTAAGCCAAGGGCTGGATAACCTTGCGGATCTTGAAGAAGACTTAGACAACCTCTAATTTTTTGAAGAACAAGATCAGGGCAACGTGCAGATTAGTTGGTTTGATCTGAGCCTATCGACTGACAATAGGGGTTGGCTGAGTGATGAATCTGACAAAGAAGAGGAAATTGGAGTTAAACCAAAGGAAAAGAAAGTCGCAGCAACTGTGGTAACTGGAGAAGCCAAAGAAAAGGGAAAAGTGCCAGAGAGCAGTAGTACAGGAAAACAAACCTAAGAATTGAGTGTTGTTGAAATTGTAGATACTGAACGAGAAGCTGTACTGGGGCAGTTTGAACTGGAGAGGATCGAAGATAGTTGGAAGACCGTAACATCTTGTCGCCCTAAGAGGGATACTTTTCTTGTGGGAGTGATCCTAGTTAAGTCAGACAATTTTCTGTTAGCAGCTGAAGGTGAGTGGTAAGAAGATAGCAATTTGCATCTTGCCTATACCGATGAAGATTGGGGAGATCACATCCCAGACAGTACTTGGTATGCAGAGGAAATAGACCACCTCACCAGGAGTGGATGGTATTTCAAACCTCCACATTTGGATCAGGCTAAACCCTCAGGAAAATACCGGGAAGTTGAGAAAGAGAAAGAGATGAAGTTGGAAGAAGAGCTGGTTCTGAAACAACTTAAAAAGATCCAAGTTAACATTTCCATTTAGGTCCTCCTTATGGCTTCGCGAGTACGCCGGCAGGCAGTATTGTCGGTAATAGATAAGGCTAAATTGTCCATTTATACTATGCCAAAGTAGCTTGTTGGCCTGATCTTCCCAAGTACCACCAAGTCCATGCTCTACTTCTCCGATAAAGATTTGTCGCCAAAAGGATCGGCTCACAATAAGCCATTATACATATCTGCCCAGTGCAGAGGAAAGTGGGTTCCAATGGTTCTAGTGGACATCGGCTTCGCTATCAACGTCTATCCTTCTCACACCACCTACGCGATAGGTCTAAAACCAGTAGATTTCATCCCCACAACCCAAGCGATCCAGGCATACGACAATACAAAAAGTTATGAGGACTGTGAAAGTGCAGGTCCAAGTGGGCCCTTTCGAGCGTGAGATTGAGTTCCATGTACTTGATGTACTAGCTACATTCAACCTACTTCTAGGGAGGCCCTCATTGCATTACATGAAGGTTGTGTCCTCCACCTTGCACCAAATATTGAAATACCCACACGAGGGAGGAGTGGCTACCGTTTTCTGGAACTCATCCATTCATCTATCACTAGAGGTAACTACATTGCTGTTGGAAATCAATCACGGTGATGAGGATGTATTTCTTTCAGGATTTACTCTAGCTGAAGCCCAGGTGGTACAAACAATCTTAACAAAGGACGAAGGCCTGTATGTTAGTGCTCAGTCCATTTACTTCATAAAGAAATTATGACATATTCTAGGGATGGGGCTTGAAAGGAGCGAGAGAAAAGATGTTGCGGTGCTAGCTGATGTGCCGCACAATCCACATGCCTTTGGGTTGGGCTATGTGCCTACCAAAGAGGACTGGAGAATGAAGGGAAAAGAGATATGAGAAAGGACCAAGGCCAAAAGAGCCGAGAAACACTATGAGTTGGTTCACAGGCCAATCTAGGGAACGTTGAATGGGCATCTTGTTAATGAATGAGAGGATTTCCCTTTCTATAGCTTTCTTGAGCCTTGGGTCGATTCCTTAACGAAAAAGCGTTTCCCCAAATTCGAAATCTTTTTCGACCACCAGCTTCAAGACAGTGATGAAGAGGGGGCTGATCCAAGCGTTAACACTGGCCAGAGCAAAAAGAATGATTCAGACAACAGTGAGGGTGGAGTAGGGGCAGCATTGGTCGATCTCCTAACAGATCTTGAGACCAGTACGGAGAGCTTTGGGGATACCTTTAGTGTTTCTATGGTTGAAGAGGAACTAGTTATGGACTCCACTAGTTACATTTTGGATGTGTCGAGGGGGCTACGCCTCACTTGGTAGTTAGAAAAGGGCTTTATTGCCAGCTTTGAATTGGATGATGAGTCTAAGTCTGATTCCACCGAGTTTGTTGAGTCGGAATCAGACTGGAGTCAGTCTGGAGAGTCAAAGTTTGGCACTTCCAGGGGTGGTAACTCGGGTGCCAAGGTACTGTCTAGGTCCTCTTTTGCATTTTCTTTTGAGTTTGTTGTAACTGAAAAGCCAGAACTTCTAAATGAGAATGTTGTAGATTCTGTTTACTTCTCTATGCCATTGATTTATTGCATTGACCAATATTTTCAAAATTTTAATGAAAACAAAGAGGAAGAAATTCCTCAGGTTTTGAAAAACTTGATTGACCGAGAGGAGGATAGGTGTGCTAAGCCCTGCATAGATGAGATCATTGCAATTATCGTGGGTATTAAGAAGGATCCCCACTTAGTCCAGATCGGGTTCACGTTGTCTTCAGAGGAACGCGAGCGTTTAATCGCTTTATTAAAAGATTTCAAAGATGTTTTCGCATGGTCCTACAAAAACATGCCTGGAATCGATCTTGAGATTGTACAGCACCAAATCCCTCTTGATCCCAAGGCCCGACCAATCAAGCAAAAACTCCGCAGGATTCGTCCCAATTGGGCATTGAATATTAAAGAAGAAATCACCAAGCAAATCAATGCAAGATTCTTGATTGTATCTGAGTACCCGATTTGGTTGGCCAATATTGTTCCAGTTTCGAAGGACAGCAGAATCAGGGTTTGCGTTGACTTTTTGGATCTAAATAAGGTTAGTCCAAAGGACGACTTTTCATTGTCGCACATCAATGAATTGGTAGACTTCACCATAGGCTATGCCTTATTATTGTTCATGGATGGGTTTTTTGGGTATAACCAGATCCTAATGGCGCCTGAGGACAGAGAGAAGACTACATTCATCATGTCGTGGGGTACCTACTGCTACAGAGTCATGCCTTTTGGGTTGAAGAATGCCGGGGCTATATATCAAAGGGCTACAACCAGCATCCTACACAATATGTTCCATCAGGAAGTCAAGGTGTATGTGGATGACATGATTGTGAAGTCCAAAGAGCGACAAGGCCACTACATCGCACAGGAAATTTTTTTTGAACGGATCAGGGAGTATAGACTGAGGTTGAACCGACAAAAATGCGCTTTTGGGGCAACCGCATGAAAAATGCTGGGATTTCTAATTACGTAGAGGAGAATTGAAGTAGATCCATCTAAAATCAAGGTCATCTTAGAAATGCCACCACCAAGGACTAAAAAGGAGGTGCACGGCTTTCTGGGCAAAGTGCAATTCATAAAACAGTTTATCTCAAAATTAACCTTGACTTATGAACCACTACTTGGTCTTTTGACAAAGGGAAAGAAGTTTCGATGGGATGATCAATGTCAATTCGCTTTCGAACAAGTCAAGCAGTACCTTCAGAATCCACCTGTATTGTTGCCACCAGAACCGGGGAAGCCACTGATCATGTATCTGTCTGCAATAGAGTCAACCATAGGGTGCATACTAGCACAAGAATCAGAAGCTAAGGTGGATAAGGCTATCTACTATCTAAGCAAGAAGATGTTGGATTACGAGACCCGCTACACTCCTCTAGAGAAAGCCTACTTAGCTTTGGTTTGGGCCACTAGGAAGTTGAGGCACTACCTGTTAGCTCACTCCATAATTCTTGTTTCGAGATTAGATCCCATCAAATATCTCTTTGAGAAATCAACACTTACGGGTAGGCTAGCTCATTTGTTGCTTATTCTCTCCGAGTTTGACCTCAAGTACGTCAATCATAAGTTCATCAAAAGGATAGCAGTAGTGAAATTTCTAGTGGATCACCCAGTGGAAGGAGATGAAGCAGTCGAGTATCTATTCCTAGATGAGGACATTCTGTAGGTAGAGGAAGAGACATGGACAATATACATCGTCAAAGCAACTAACCAATATGGTTATGGGATAGGTGTGTTACTTATAGCACCCGATGATTCCCATATACCCCTAGCTTTCAAACTCCAGTTCAAAGTGTTCGACAATGAAGCAAAGTACGAGGCGTGTATCGCTGGATTAGAAACTGCCCTAGAACTAGGGGCAATAAGGTTAGACGTCATTGGAGACTCAAACTTGGTTGTTTCTTAATGCAACGAAGACTGGAAGGTCAATGAAGAGAAAATGAAAGTTTATCATCAGACCCTACACATTGTGATTCCAAGGTTTGAAAAACTGACATTTACACATCTGTTAAGAGAGAACAACCAGTTTGCTGATGTGCTAGCAACTCTATCCTCCATAGTAGACATACCACTTGAAGTTAAGATGCGTCCAATCATCATTGAACAGAAGTACGTGCCTGTCTGAGAGACAATAGCCGCAATAGACGAAGTTTAGGACAAGAACCCCTAGTATCATGACATTTGGAACTTCTTGGAAAAGGACATGTATCCACTAGGGCCAAATGCCAAGGATAAACAAGGAATATGGCGTCTGGCCGTCCAGTTCATCATCTATGAAAAGTCAAATCTAGAAACCTCAAAGAATGAAATATGGTGCTCAAAGACAACCGAGCTCTCATCCATGACCCTAAGGGCAAGTTCTGGCCTAACTGGATTGGTCCTTACATCGTCAAATCTATTTGGTTGGAGGGAGCAATCATCCTTACGGATTTAGATGGCTTGGAGTTCTTGCAACCGATCAACATAGACAAGTTGAAGAAATATAATCCTTGAGAGGTTCGCTAGGCTAAAAACCCGAAAGGCAACTTATGTAAAAGTTAGAGCATGAAAAATTAGAAATAAAGAAAAATAGAGCTCACAAGGTTGAAAATCCGAAAATGGTGACTTTGGCAAAAGTTAGAGCACAAAAGAAAAGAGTTAATACTCGAGTGAATTTGAACCAAACTACATAAGGCCTGATTCCCATCTTTGGGATACGTAGGCAACTTCATCCCGAAGTTCGACCATAACTATCTTCCACTAAATTGTCATGTCCATTTGTTTGATCGGTCCATCTTTTTCCGTCATCTGTTAGCTTGGTTGTGTCATGTAACGCCCTCAAAATTAAGCCCATTAAGTATAAGACATTAACATGCATTATCAAAAGGATACATTGTATTATTTCAATCATCAGAGTCTTGCGAAATAAAAACATCATAATAAATGCCCTACGGGCTTACATCTTGCCAAGCCAACACTTGGACACAATTCTATGAGTTCTAACTCAAATACAAATAAAGCCCTAGGCTTGAATGTTTACATAAAGTTCAAATACAACAAATAGAATAAAACAAATCTTCAGTCCAAATCCTCACAATCTAAGTCCTTGGAGGTAGTGAACCACCTGAACCTGAAAATGAAGTTCCCATATAGGGTAAGCCACAGCCCAGTAAAAAAATACTAAACCAAGCATATGAATTAACTAAAGCAGTAGCATCTGATACATGGTTAACACAAAATAATCCAATTACAATTTCATAACACAAATGTCGACATTGCCTATGACACTTTGTCTATGGCATAATTCACCTTCCAACTATGGCTCAGAACCTGGCCCAAATAGCTCAACGGGGATTTCATCTCTTATTAACAATCTTTCCAATTCAACAGGGATAACACATCAAGTTAAATCTCTCATATAACATAACAAATACACATGTTGGTATTGTATCAATCACAATCAAATTCACTTCCATACTTCCCAACTGATACACATTTTGGTGATGTATCATATCAAATAGATAAGCATATGAGCTGTATCTCTGCTATAGGCGCGCATATAAGCAGCAACCCTGGGTTCATCCCCTATCTTCCCATAATTATTAACCGGTTTAGAGGTACATCCCCCATCTTCCCCTAAACCGTGGAGTACATCCCCTATCTCCTCCCATACACAAGTAATGCATATACACATAAAGTCATATACACAATCAATCAATACATAAATTTAATGTATTATTCCAACCTTTATACTCAACAACTTAATCAAGTGATTAGTTTCAATTTTGCCTAATCCACATGCAACGTCTACAACAATCATGGCTATCCTCCATCGATAGCCCAAAACAGTTATTTCTAAACAAGAAATAAATATACAACACATAACTCTCAATTTCACAGATGAGTGATTAAATTCTCCAACTACATCAATTAATCTCATAATCCCCCAATTTCATGAATTAAACCCAATTCCACATTCTTCCCTAAATTAATTACATAAATTAATCTATGTCAAACCCTAGGGTTTCTCTCAAAATTACCAAACTACCCCCACATACCAAAATACCAATACTTAGGATTAAAAGGTATAAATGGAGTAGGAAATCCCTACCTCGAAGAAAGAACCCAAAAAGAAGAAGATGAAGAAGATGCTCGAAACTCCAAAGTGCTCCAAATCAACAATCGTTCAGATTAAATGAAAGCCCTCACTCTCCTCTATCTTATTTGTAAAGCAACTAGGGTAAAAACCCACCCTAACTAGATCAAACCTAGGAGAGAAGGTGTGTAGGGAGAGAGAGAACTCGGAATTTAGGGTTTAGGATCAAAAGAGGATAAAAAACTGCCTAAAAATCCCGCTGCTACCTTTAAATACTAGACAGGCTCGCTCGAGCGAAGACCTGGTCGCTCGAGCGACCAGAAACAAGAAACAGAAGCTCGCTCGAGCGAAGAGAAGCTCGCTCGAGCCAACAAACACTGCTCTCAGGTCTAAGTACTGAACGCAAGGCTCGCTCGAGCGAAGGGACCCTGGCTCGAGCGAGGAACCAAAAACAAAGACCTCGCTCGAGCGAAGAAGAGCTCGCTCGAGCGACCAACCCAAAAACTGAACATCATCCCTTGGTTTCTAAACTCAACCAACCTGCAATCAACCTGCCCAAAACATCCTATAACCCAAGAATAAGGAATCAAAGGACAACAACAACAATAATATGACAATAGAATCCACGGAACATAAGTCCGGATACAATACTCAAATGGGAAAAGACCGGGGTCGCTATATGTCACCTCCATTTGGTAGAAGGGCCAGTTGCAAGATAGAGCAGTGAGAGAAAATGCAATTGTGGGCAGTTATGATCTATTTGATTTGGGGTTGTACGTCTTAAGGATTGATTCCACATGTGTCAGGAAATGACCGTTTGCGAAAATTGTTCTGAAAAGTTTTAATGAAGTTGACTTTCTCAAAATTTTACCTTTTACAACATAGACCATTATTTGAACCAAAAAGGAAAATTTTCAGTGCTCACAACTTTAATTCCATAATTTCAACACAAGTACACTCTCCAACTCTCGGGTTAAATCAAAGTTGTTTTTTTTTTTTTTTATCATAAAAACTTGAAAAGAAAAGTCAAAGCAATAAACTAGGGGCATAAATGAGTCAGGTGATCATCTTTTGCCTCCTGCCCACGCTCTCAAAACTCTCTACGGCCAATGATGGACCAACCTGTTGACTTTCTCAAAATTTTACCTTTTACAACATAGACCATTATTTGAACCAAAAAGAAAAAATTTCAGTGCTCACAACTTTAATTCCATGATTTCAACACAAGTACACTCTCCAACTCTCGGGTTAAATCAAAGTTTTTTTTTTTTTTTCTTTTCCATCATAAAAACTTGAAAAGAAAAGTCAAAGCAATAAACTAGGGGCACAAATGAGTCAGGTGATCATCCTCTGCCTCCTGCCCGCGCTCTCGAAATTCTCTACAGCCAATGATAGCCTAACCTGTGCCTCATCCTCGAGCCAAGCCAAGCACTCACCAGAAAGGGTGTAACTGAAGCTAGCAGCAGGGGCCAAAAGCTCTCTCGTCTTCCAAGCAGCAGGGTTTCGAGCTAGGTGAAAAACATGAACTGGAAAAAGAGCATGGTATTCCACCCCCTCATCTAGACGGGTCTGATTACGTCCAAACTGGAGTCTGAACCTTAATGGAAAGTAGAAAACGTAGTGTGTGAGGCCAATCAACTGTATACCCTGTTGATGAGACATGCTATAGCTTATCTCGGTCAGGTTAAGCCAGGGGCAACGCCAAATGATGTCAGTCGCGGATCTGCTGCACATCCAATCACACCACAATCCCTTTGTGGGAAAGTCTACTAGCTGCGGGCGAAAGAAATAGGATCTAGCTGAATACTCAGGGCAAGGGTCCATCACTTTCAACTTATCCATTAACCACACCTGGGAAGGGATAAAAAAGAAGAGAGATTAAAGAATAGAGAGATGTGCGTTAAAAGAAAAGTAAGGAAAGGACTTTGAGAGAAAATAGACAGTGAGCACCAAAGTGATGTGAGAATCGTAAATAAGAGAGGGTGGAAAACAATACCTGGAGAAACAGTGGACTCCCTGCAAATCGAGAAGTCTCCCGTCGATGGAAGGTATCCAAACCCACCAAAGTCTCGGCCAATGCCAAACCTAGGCAACTCTAACCCTCCTTGAGACGTTAGGCCACTTCGATCAACCTAATACTAGCTTTGTTGCAACTAAGGGCAAGAAGGAAGTGTGCGAGTAAACATAAATAGAGGGCGTGTTAACGATACCCTCACTAGAGAAGGTCACCTATGTCTCCAATACTGGAAAACCGATTAATCAAGCTAGGTATATCCAACTCCCAGTCATGAGCCAAGGACCGAGCCTCATGTAAAGTAAGCCCGCACATCCGTTCTAGAGCCCGTGCATGGCCAAAATGGGGTTGAGGCATAATCTCCTCATCACGCTAGGATTCCATCAATACTTGAAACTCTTCGAGAGTAAGACACATTTTTTATGATCCAAAGTGAAACACATGAGTAACCGGGTTCCAACAACGGGCAGCGGCATAAAGGAATATTAAACAAAACGGGGTGCAACTCAGTAGAAAAAGTGCATTTATGCCGAAACCGGCGAAAGTCACCTTTTTCGTGCCATCCAAAGTGGCCATCCAATCCTTAAGCCTTTCAACAAGAAAAATCTCCATTCTCAAAGAAAACTGTAGAAAAGATGATGTTCTATCAAAGGAAAGAACAAGAGAAGGCCTTTATAGAGAATAAGGTTGTGTGAGTGGCTGACAACTGTTGCCAGCTATACAGCTGCATGCCTTGGCCGGCCTGCCACCTTTCCCAACTGGCCGTTAATTCTATTGGCTGGCTGACCAAGCATACTGACCAGGCAATTGGCAATAGTGTTATGTTGGTCCTTCTTTGATTTTGAGTCTTTTTTTTTCTGGCAAGCGTTAATAGCTGTGTTTAGGTTGTTTTAGTTTATTGAGTTGTATTTTGCATTTTGGTCAATGGTCAGTTGAAGGCTCAATATCTGGTTATGAACATTATTCAAATACAAGCATTTTCAATTTCAGTTTCAAATTCAGTTCCAATCTTATGCAAGTGTGGTGCCATTCTCGAGATGTTGTGCAAAACAAGACTCCTTTCATAAAACTGTAGGGTTCAACCCCGATCATAGTTTTTACAAAAGAGAAAATACAAATGTTTAAAGAGTAATGGACCTATCTGAAGCTATACAAAATTCTAAACTACCAAAGCAAAAGAAAAGAGAAAAAGAAAATACAAAAATCAAAGTCAAGTGCGTCGAAAGGCCCTTTTTCGTCCTCTTCCAATGAGGGGACTCAGGAGCACTCTCGTCATTAGCACCGCTATTATCAGAAGAGTGGGACTCAAAGTTAGCGTCATCTTCTCCGCTCCCTGACCTAGAGCCAGCATAATCATCCTCGCTCTCAAACTTAGAGTGCCGTTCATTGTCTATCCAGTGCCACTGGTCTCGGCATTATCTCCGCTCAAAATCAACTCCGATGATGAGGAAGTCTCCTACACCTGGGACTTCCCGCTTTGACTTGGGACACCCTTACCTCTACCCTGACTTCTACCCGCACCCCTGCCGCGTATAGGAGCATGTCTACCTCTCCTCCCCTCAGCCGAAGGAGGTGTCACTGGTGCCACCGGTGCCACAGATGCGTGGAGGTTGAAAACAAGAAACAAAGTTTTAGAACAATATCAGTGCAGAATCAACATAAGTATAGCAAATCATGATAGTGTGGTGCAGAATAGTATGCATATGGAAAAAGAGAATTAGAGCAGTCAGATGAATGAGAAAAGAAAGAGTACCTAATAACAATATAGAGTAAGTATTGCCTTCATTCTCCGCACCATGTGGATCAAAGAGCCGACCAACTGAAAGAGGCCGTCTACGTAACCCACCGGCACCTGCAAATGAGTTTGAACATTAGTATACAAAAAAAGGAATATGAAATACAAACTGCAAGACAAAGTGCATACCTGCTGCACGTCGGGGTCCCTGATGTACTCATGCTCCTCCTCTGGGTGCTCAATCAAAATTTGGTAGGCCTTCCCACTCAGTTGCCAATGTGTGATCACTGTCAGGATCATAGGAAGACTTACAACATGAACAGTAGGGGCAGTCCCTCCAGCATCAGGCTTGGCCGCATAAGCAGCACCTTCGGCAGTAGGTGCATCTACAGCGCCTCTAGCGTGAGTTCCGATCAAGGGCTACATGTGATGGGTCTTAATGAACTCGGTGTAATCCTTGACCCCATGGAAAACATTGGCATCCTGCCCTGCCATGAACTGTACAATGGCCTCGATAGGTAGACCATCGGTTGTCCTCATCTATGCAGGGAGAGGAGCAGGAATGACAGGGGCAGGTAGGCCCAGGGTTTGGTGTACGAACCTCTCTCCCAAATACCAGGTCCTACAGAAAGGACCCTCCAGCAAGATCTGCAGCCTGGAGGTGTCCCCAGACCCGGTATACTCATCATGCATCCCGACTGGCATCGTCACCTACGGCTGCTAGGTCACCTGCAAATTCACAATTATCAGTTGTTATCAGCTGTCTCAGTTGTCAGAGTATGGGCTGAAGTAATAGAATTGAAATTGGAAATGAAGTAGAAGTGAGTATGAGTTTTAGATTACCTCTCGCGCTATCATTGTATCGAATAAACGGCGATAATAGGAGAAGATAATAACACCACAGTGCCAAGGGTGGCACCTGTCATTATACCACCTAGAGTATGGCACAACAGCCTCTACCTCGTCTCTCGTATAGGGGCAAGGGCAAGGAAATATAGATAGACCCAGAGCTGTAAGAAAGGATCAGTTTGTGAGTCAACAGGCAGAAACAGAAATAAAGACAGAAAGTGCGAAGCAGAAAACATAATGTGCAAATAGAAATGAACAGAAAGTGCAGTGTGTACCTCCCAGGCTCTCTCATAGCCTCTGACCTTGTTTCCCTTCTTCCAGGAATCAGAGCTCATATATCCATACAAGGTGGCGAGGCCAGCACTACCCCAATCGTAGAATTAGACACGTGGCACGACCACCAAGGCACTCAATAGATACAGATACATAGTGTTCCACCTGTTCATGAACAAGGTGGTACCGAAGAGGTAGATCAAAAATTCGTGAGTATATTTCTCGATCTCTTCCTAAATCGCCGACTAGCTCCCATGGAAATGGTCATAGAACCAACTGTAGCACACCATAGCCGGCCTGTCCAAGGGAAGGCGTGCTCTGAGCAGATAAATCCAAGCTGCCTCCCACTGGTCCATGTCGATGTCGAAGCGGATCGAATTACCCCCTACTCAACCCCGTGATCATGGAGAAGTCACATAGGGTCATCATCATCTTCCCAGTGGAGAAGTGAAAGGAGTTAGTGATGTCCCACCACCTCTCCACCAAAGCACCAAGTAAGGCTCGACTGGACTATAGTCGCATGAGCCCTGAGCAGAATAGGTCGAAGCCTGCCTCCTCCACTAGCTCTCTGACTTGACTAGGAAGCTCCTGGTACCAATCTCGAGCAGTCACTGCTCCGTAGCCTCTCCAAGCGAAAGCATCACCTTGTGTTGAAAGAAGAATTTATTAGGTACATGGTAGAATGAAATACTGTAATGAAATATTAAAGCAAGCAAAATGCATAAAATGAGTAAAGTTTTTTACCTCAGCGGCATCATGGGAGAGATAAGAGGCACGCTCCCTTAAAAGAAAGTGCTCTGGCACACCCAAGCAAAGTCCTCGAAATGTAATATGCCCTCGAGAGCAATCGCATGCATGCGTGGGTGATAGGTAGCAGGGTTGAATGGCCTCACCCTCAATGGTAGTAACTTGGGCTTAAGCCCCAGAGGCTAGATCTCTTCTGCCACAATGTCGGCGGCGATGTCCTATGCCCAGCCTCATTTATCATAGACTCCTTAACCTCTGCAGCAAGTGGAAGTACTAGTACCTCGGGAGGGATACCATCATGTGGGATGTCATCCACCATGGAGAAAGTGGTAGGTGATGAGAGAAAATGAGAGAAATAGGCGAAAAATCCCAAAGTCAAACCCTAGGAGAGAGAAAAAGAGAAAAAAAAGTCAAAACTCAGAAGAAAGTACCACAGGCCAAGAAAAACCTGTGAGAATAAACCCAAAACAATGAAAAGCCCAAAAACTCAACCAAAACAAAATCCAATCGATTCAAAGTGAGAGGGCCAAGAGGGTTTTACAGAAAAAAAGTCGTGTGGTTCGTTGGGTAACGCATGTAGGGTGAAAATCTAGAGAGAGAGAACACCTAGAGAGAGAATGGGGTGATTTAGACTTGAGTGTGTGTGAAAGAGTGGGTCAAAACCGAGTTTAAATAAGCTATGGGTCGAAACCCAAAATTGCACCTGTATATGGATCGGGTGGCCGGCCGTCCCCCTTTTGGCCGGTCGTCTCCTTGTTGTGGCCAACCGGCTTCTTCGTGGTCCAGAGTTGATTTTTTGCTAAGATCCTGTATATGTTGTGGATGGAGGGTCTTGTGTTTATCCTAAAGTGGAAAATTGAAGAATTTGAGTGTATTTCAACTTCAGAAAATTTCAAAATGTCATTCCAGATGCATCGTCCCAGGCCCTATCATTTCTCTGAAGCGGGAAATTACCCCGATCTCAAGCTTGAGCAAATTGTATCCTTTTTTGATCATTTGAAGATCTCCGAGTTGTAAGTCGGAGATCTTTATGAGGTGTTTTCAAAATAATACTTTCTATTTATCTTTCCAAATTCTATTGTCTATTATGTTGCATGGAATATGCATCGCATCATATTTTGCATCAGTTATAGCAATTATGTTGCATCCATGAACATCGTGCCTTTTGTTTTATTGTGTTCACCCCTGTCACACGAGTGTGACTTGGCTTGTACCTCCCTTTTTTTTCTGTGTAAAACGTTGTTTGGCTTGTACCTTTTGTCTTACCTCCTCGCTACGTGAAGCGTAGATTGGCCCACATTCTTTTCCCTGGTAAAAACATTCCCTCTCTCTGTATGAAATACGGTGAGATACGCCTATTGGTTACACCACCCTTCTGTCCTTTCGCGTAAAACGTGTTAGGATGTTGTTTTCTTCAGTTAAAACCTTTCCTCTCTCCATATGAAATACGTTGAGATATGTTTGTTGGTTATACCACCTTTCTTTCCCTCATTAAAACCTTCCCTCTCTCTGTATGAAATACGGTGAGATACGCCTGTTGGTTACACCACCTTTCTTTCTTCAGTTAAAACCTTCCCTCTCTCCGTATGAAATACGTTGAGATATGCCTGTTGGTTACACCATCATTGTTCTCCTCGGTTAAAACCTTCCCTCTCACTGTATGAAATACGTTGAGATATGCCTGTTGGTCACACCATCCTCCCATCCTTTCGCGTGAAACACGTTAGGACATCGCTTTCCCTGGTTACAACCTTCCATCTCTTCGTATGAAATACAGTGAGATACGCCTGTTGGTTGCACTATTTTTCCTCCCTTCACGTGAAACGTGTTTGGAATTGTTGTTTGCTTACTCCTTTCAGTGTGAGGCACAGATAGATTTGTTTTGATTTAAGCTTTTTCATTCATATGTTGTCATCTTGTTATTGCTCACTGCATTGTCTTGCATGATCATGGATTTTCAAAATAACTGGCTTCGCGAAGCATGTAAGTCTATCTTTCAAGTGTATCTTATGAATATCATTTGCATCTTGCCTATGAACTACGCTAGTTTGATTCCTTGCAAAGGGATACATAGGCAACTTTCGAGTTCAACCAATTGCATATACATTTTGATTGCTTGCCTAAGTCTTATAGCCTTGTCAAATGGGTCGTCTTCAGGCTTTGACATTCACTCACGTCATTTCATAACTTCGAGCTCTGTCAAAGAAGAGCAACTGTAGACACCCCATTTTTGACCACCCTTAAGACTTTGGCACCTCACGCTGAACACTCGATGATGATAATGTTACGCTGTACAAACATTCAATTTCTTCAGCAAAAGGTTTCAGTTTTGAGTTTTAGAACCTAAAACCTTGCACCCTCTTTAGACGAAAACCTAATTTTTTCTAGCCTAACCACTCAGAGACTTGCTAGCCAACAGGTAGTCGATAGGCCATTTTTGGTTGGCTGACCGTCTCTCTCTATGGCCGGCCGACCATGTTTCCCGACAAACAAATATTTTGCAGCCAGCTATCTCCCCACGTGCATGTTTTGCACTAGCTATCTCATTACAGATATTTTCGACATGAGGATCTATTTTTCTATAAATACTTGACCACCCTTCATGGTTTAGGGTTAGAAAAATTCTCTAAGAGCCAAAGATTTGTCCAACACTCTACCTCTCTCTCTTGCAATATACATACACTATACATACACCTCCTAAGCCTAAACTTGAGGCTTCTTGCTGAGATTCTTGAACACAAATTTCAACTCTTGAGAGTGTTCAACTTGTGGTTTGTGAACTAGAAGATCATCCTCTCTTTAAAGGGTAATCTTTGAGCTTTTGTACCATCTTTGTCTCTCTTTTCTTTTCTTTTTCATACTATTTTTCAGAGTGTTTTTAAATTTAAAAATGTGATTTTAAGTCACAAAAAGAAAAGGGGCTAGCCACCCTTCTTTGGCTTGCTTGCTAGGCTTCTTTTCTTCCATTTTTGTTCAAGTTTTTCTACCTTTTCAAAATGATTTTTAGCACTATTTTGTGCTATTTAGAGGTTGTTTAGTGTGTTTATTTAGTTTATGCTTTGAATACTATGCTTGTATTATTGTAAGTCCTCATAGATTTGGTTGTTTAGACCATTTACACCAATCTATTTGAGTTGATAGCTTTCTTTACATAGTTTTTATGTAAATATTCACACTTGTAGTAATCACCTTGTAATAATCAACTCTGCAATCTTCTTTCTTTCTTTGCTTTCTTTGATTAAGAGTTGTATCCAACACTAGATTGTTACTTAAGGCATGAGAAAGATACTTTCCATGCTTAATGGTTTAATCTCTTCAGATGTTCATTACCAAGGCATTACATCTCTCTCATGCTAAGAACTGCCTCTTGTTTGACACTATTCTTTATTTTAATTAGGACATTCATTCAGACCCTCTTGTATGAGGGCAAATTTGTAACACTTGTACTGTTGTATGTATCTTTCAACCCCCATTTTTTCTCCCTTTTATTTACTTGCTTACTATGGTTGCATGTAATATTATATTTTTGGTCTCATATCATTACCATGACTTGCACCCATTTTTGCATACATTAGGATTTAGCTCATTACACTTGATAAGCATCGATTATTTCTTACTAAAATACATGTGCTAGTAGCGCTACCATATGCCTTGAATTGATCCATATGTCATGTTAAGAAGCCGAATCCAATAGTCACATTTTGTATATGTTGCATTAGTCACTTGCATATCAGAGCATGCATTTTTCTAAATATTTTCTTCTATTTTGGCTTGCCTCGGTTGAGTACTAGGTAAGCATTTCTTGCTTTAGCATGTTGGTGTTGCCATATCAACCATATTAACATGAGGCTAAGTGTTTATTTGAAATATCTCTTTGAATACCGGTGGATTAAGGCTATTTCACTTAAGTTGGGATGATTTTGATTAATGTACATACGAGCTTGCTTTTTCAAGTGGCACATATTCAAAACTCTTTTCAAACAAACATGAAATCAAAGCATTCCAAAGTAAGTGACTTAGTCTATACTTGCGTGACTCACATAGTAAGTTAGCATAATAACCAGAACATGAGCATATACTGTATATAAAAATCACATCATGATTAGTACAGGCCGATCCTTGATCTGGTGAGTAGGGTGCTCAATTTATGACCTTCCCCTCTCATACCTAAGTTCCCGAGCCACAACACTTTGGTTATGACGGACAAGTGGCCTTTGGCACAAGTCACGGGTTTCCTAAATTTCTCAAAAATATTTAGGTGGCGACTCTGAAATCTGGCAACATAGTCTAATTTTGGCATTTCTGATTATAAATAGATTTTTCAAAGATTTACCGGATTTGGACTCTCATTTGTGTTTTTCCGTTTCACATTACACTTGTGAAACCAGATTCAGAACCACGAGAGTTTGAACTGTAGGGCTATTGTATCCAAGGAGACTAAACCCCTCCGAGGAACAACAAAAAACCAATTACAATCAACCACTAAGGACCGCTTGAGCGACAAAACCTATGCTCAAGGAAAAAAAACAAATTCTCAGAAGTTTAGATTGCAAACCCAGAACTATGAGAAAGACAAGACCGCTCAAGCGACCAAACCACCGCTTGAGCGAACTCAAGTTCACATAGCCAAAATCACCCAGAAATACCAACCTCAACCTGTTTTAAACATAACTCCAAAACCCAATTCTCAACTCAAAAGACAACATAGGATATGAACAATTTAGAAGAATAAGAATAGATGTCAACGAAGATAACTCAGAGTTCTAAAGACAATAATAGTCCTAAAATAGAATAGAAATCCGAATTACATTCCTATATAAGTCTCACAGGTAACCAGGACATCACATTATGTTTTAAATATATATAATCTACGTATACTTAAACTAGTAAACAAAATATGAAGAAATTAATAAATACATACAACATTAAAAATGTATTAATTTTTAAAATGAGTCAAACATTTTTTTATTTTTATATTTCTCATTATTCAATAATTTTATACATTTGTTTTCAAAATGTGAACATTTCAACTGTATGTAGATTGAGTGGATATAAATAAAAAAAAGAAGTGCCAAAATTTTATAAAAAATGTTCATAAGAACTAATATACGGAGTGAAACTTTGCACTATAGATTAGATTAGATGTATCTAGAAAGTACATTTAAATTAGGTATGTAAAAGAAGTAAACTAAATTGACTATAATATTGTGAAAAAAGTTTTGACTACAAGACAAAAAAATAAAATAAAATAAAAATACAAGACTCAAAAAAACTCTTTTGGAAAACTAGTTTTGAAAACTACAAGTTCTAAGTTTTCAAATTTCTAAAAACTATTTTCAAAATATATAACTCAAAAATTACTTTTGAAAACTCATAACCAAATATGTTTTTAATTTTCAAAACTCTTTTAAAAAATATATCTTTCAAAACTAAACCAAAAGCATATGTTTTTGTTATACTAAAAGTTTACGTTTGATTGTTGAATTTTTCATTAATAAAATTGAATGTAATGAGATTTTATGAATACAATTATAGGAAGAAGTTATATTATCTGTTGAGATGAATGATTAGATATTTGATAAAAATGATAAAAAGATGAGATAAAGAATTGGACAAAGTGAGTAAAGTGTTACATTTGATTTGTGGAATGAAACCCTCCTCCCTCTCACTTTCTCAAACATATACAAAATGTATAAGACGCACGCAAAAAAAAATTGAGAAATTTTACAAACCAAGAAATTTCTTGGTTTAAAAGTGTGAAATTTCTCACCCCTATAATTAATATAAGAGACACATTCGAAAATAAAATAAATGAAATCTTCTAAACATACACATACATTAAATCTCTCTCTCAAATATGTGCATATAAAATTCACAAAAAATCAACAAAGTTCACAAATTGAGAATTTTTTTAGTTTTGAAATAGAAATGATTCTAAATAGACAGAAATAGTGGCTAGAGATGATTATCAGTTGCTAAAAGTTGTTTTCATTTATTGAAAGTGGTTGTTGCGGTGGGAAATTGTTTAGTAATGGTTGGAGATGGTCATCGGTCATTGAATGTAATTGTCAATAGTCAGAGATAATAATCGATTGTTAAAGGTAGTTGTCATTGACTAGAGGTGGTTTCCCACAATCAAAGATTGGTCGATGATCATTGGCCATCTGTTAGAAGTGATTATCAGAAGATCATCAACAACAATGGTTGATGTGGTGATGAACGGTAGGTGGTGGTATAAGGGTTGGTTACAAAACAGCCATTCATTTATAGTGGTACATGATAATTTTATTTGCAGTGTATTTTTTATCATTCTTTTAGAGAATCAATAATGAAAATGAACATTCAAATGAAATGAATTTCGTTTCAATTTCATTTAAATGAATCAAGCACAACTTTAAATTTTCAAATTAAAAATGTAATAAGAATTACCAAAAATCGTCCATATAATAGTTTCACTAAAAATTCATATTTTTATTTTTATAAATTTTATATTTAGTATTGATCTTATCTAATAGATTTGGCCTAATAAATTTCAAAAATATTAAATTTAATAAAAATGAATATGAAGAATAAAAATCATAATTTTTTTAATTTATAATACAAAAATCAAGAATGATATCAAGAAATTGTATTTCCACACACATATTTACTCTGTGCACACACTTAATAAAACATTATTTTAATGACAATTTTATCTTGAAACAAAATGACTATAATGGATATCAAAACACACCTTTAATATTAAATCAAAGTTTTCTCTGTAAACATCTTTCCAAAATAAAAAAATCTCAATGCATATTTTTTGGGGGGGGGGGGGGGAACCTAATTTCTCCATTGTTTCTCACTTACTCTATTGTTCATTGCTTGCTACACACTCTATTGCAAAGCAATACTCTCATATTTCTTTACTCTCTAGGTTTATACTCCATTGTTTATATCGTTTTCTCATTAGACAGAGCACTTCAAGAACAATAACAAGAGAAGAACAGAAGAGAAGAACAAGAGGAGAGTGACAACAACCACCCCAACCACTCTCAAGCTTAATCACATCAATATCATATAGAGTTCACTTTAGAATTTTAACATATTGGGGGAGTGATAAATTACCTTATGAATGGTGCAATTGAACTTGTGTTGAACAACACATATCGATGACATTGTTGTAATTCATTATTATTAAGATAAAATGTTGTACTTTTGCCTACAACTCGACCCATGTTGTCATCACTTTCATTGTTTCCCCTCGATCAATTAGATTTGGTTTCTACATCAAGGAGATACGTGAACAAAAGTTCATGCATTCTTCCATCAAATAACCCTTGGCTATTGAATTCTCTGTATGAGCTCGATTACTCACATTTGTTTCAATGTAAGAAGAAACCTCTCAATCAAGTACATCTATCAAAACTATATTGCTCCAACAATCAATGCTTCATCAGCAATATGTATAGACAAGTGTTTCATTATGTTGAAGAAAGCTGGTGGAAAAAAAATTTCAAGAGGACAAAGAGTTACTGCAATATGATCCTAAATATATTCCAAATCACTTGCACGATTCACTTTGGAGCACAATTGTCCAAAAAAAAGTGCTCAACTCAACCAATGGTTTAATCACATTCTTAGGCAAGGACCTCCATATAGCTAAAGAAATAAGTTGTTGCATCAAAATATGAATATCATGGCTCCTAAGACCCCATATACTTTTATCTTGTAAGCGCATGTGTCGCGAGATATTGAATACATAACTGTTCAGTACCCTTATTTCCTTGAGTACTTTGAGAAACATATCTTTCTCATCCTTGCTCATTGTGAATTATGCAGGAGGTACAAAAACTTTATTGGACCCTTTTGACTGCAAGTGCAATGTTTTCTAATATTCATTCTTGCAGAACATGTCGAGCATTCACATTATCTTTGGATTTTTCTCCAACTCCTAGTATTGTCCACAACATATTATCGCAGATATTTTTCTCTATGTGCATCACACCGAGATTGTGTCTTGTTAAGTTGTGCTCTCAATACTGCAATTCATAGAATATATTCTTTTTCTTCCAAGTATGGCTTCTCGTTTCGCTATTTTTCCTTTTTTCTCGTCTCTTGAACATTTCCTTAAGGCCATTCCTCTTGTATTGACTAATGACACCTTTTGATTCCAACTGATGCAACATATCATATCCAGATAACATTTGAGATTTTAGTCTCAATTCTCGATTACCATCAAATGATAATTTATCCTTTTGAAATTTATGATTAATTGGTAAGAAATGACGATGACTCATGTATGAATATGTCACGACCAAAACCCGCCCCTATGGGTTTAGCATCGTAACCGGCCAGTAATCCTGGGATTACTGAAGGCTTCTGATACATATTAACATAATATTAGGGGCTAGCAGAAGCAAATAACAAATATAGAACATCCATTGAGCTGTGCAAACTTATATGAGACACAAAAATTTTAAACTTTTTGTATACATATCTACACATCCTCCTTACGTCATCATATATATACAGATTAGACAAAGAGAGACTTAGCCCTATTTACAAAATAAAAAAAGACTTGCTTAAACAAATAAGGAAACAAAACTTGAACTTTAATCACATAGCCATAACCACTTGACATATCGAGAACCACCACGAGAGGCACATAGGTTGGCTGACAAAAACAAATTCCAAGCAGACACTTCTAAGCCTGGTCACGCGCTTGATCACCTACATACATAAATAATACAGTGAGCTGGAGCCCAGTGAATAATAACAAAGTAAAGGGTTTTAATGAATGATGTCAATCACAGAGTCAGAAATTAGAGTTTATATCAAAAACAGATTCTTATCAGAAACAGAGTCTTATGCATATTCAGATTTCAATCAGAAACAGGTTCATATTCATATTCTTATTCAAATCATATACAGAAATTAGAATTCATGCTTAATCATACATGGTACATCCATTAACGTTATCATGCTTGTCAGTTCTATTAAGGAACCTCCAGTACCGGGAAACTTGTAACATACTTGATCCATGGTATTATTACCCCCAGGAAAGGGCCTTAAGACCATTGTATTATTACCCCCGGGCAAGGGCCTTGCTTATAAACCAAGGTATTGTTTCCCCCGAGCAAGGGCCTTATGCTAAGGATGCCATGAATACTTGTCAGAAATTGGACAATCATTCATTGTACTGAATATAACATTTCATAAAACATATGATATTCCATCATACAGAAAATAAATAAAGTGGAACATAGCTTTACTAAGTTATTACTCACAAATAGCTGTAGAAGCTGATCAGACAGATTAAACAGATCAGATAAATTAGGCAGACAATAGCGCGTGACCTATACAAACGCATAACATATACACATTGAAACACAATATGAATTCCTTGATCAAACTTGACTTTTCCTGTCTTTTTCTATCTAAGTAGTCCGAAGTTCTACTACGCTCATTCTTTTTTTTTTTTTTTACTCAAATGGATCGGGTTCTTATTTCTCATATTCTTTCATTACCAAATCCCTCTTTTCTAAATAGAACAATTTCATACTTGGCTTCTTAATCAATTACTATTAAATTAGTGATTTATTCCTTAGCCAATTAATTTATGTTGATTGTTAGTTTATTAATCTTGTTGAGTCATAATTCTTGCCTAAAAATGCTTGGAAGTGAAAAAGAACAAAAATCGAAATATGAAACAACTTTTCAAATTTTTCTGAAATAGGACTCTTCGCTCGAGCGGACCCCTTGGTCTGCAAAAATACTGGTTGCTTGCATTCTATGCTCAAGCGACAACTTCTTCGCTCGAGCAATGATAACGAATTCTTGGTTTTCCAGAATGTTGTTTAAACCTCAAAACACATTACCGATGCTCCAAATTCATGCATGACTCACTCGAATATGCAAAAACATTCACAATTCATATATTTAAAGTTGATTCCATGATTTTAATTCAAATTTAAACCTTGGATCTTTCAATCATTTCTTTGTTTAATGAAACATAAAATTGAATCTATAAAGCTCTTTCAAAAATATTTGAATGTATGAAATTGAAATCAAAATTAAACTAATTTTTTATTCTCAAATATAAATTATAATTTGTTTCCATATTTGTCCAAATTTAAATTTCATTCATTTTCTTCATATCAAGCCCAATTTCAAACCCACAAATTCTAAAACATAAATTGATCTTCCAAAACTCTTAAAAATTCATGATGCATGTACAATTGAAACTCAATTTCACATTAAGACAACTAAATTCAAACCCAAAGTAATTAATTTCTAATTTAACTTCATAAACTTGATATTGGTTCTAATTCTTCATTTTCTTGTCAATTTCCTAACAAACATTGAATATGTGTAATTCAAATAAAACTAATTTAATATATTCCAAAATTTGTTTAAACTAAATAAAGCTCTTAAATTACATTACATGCATGGGTTAATAATAAACATCAGAACCCATATTTTCATGAACTCTTGGTTTCCAAACTTTTCTTCAAAATCAAATGTATAATAAATTTGCATGGCTCAAATCCTTTCAAAACTCATGATGCATGCAAATATACATCTCATATATATATATATATATCAAGGTTCACAAACCCAAGTTCAATTTGAAGAATTCCTACAAGTATTCCATATTTATTCTTTAATTCTTCCAAATTACATGTATGTAAAAATGAGGCCCAAATTCATGCAAGATATTTAACATCAAACCAAAATAATCAATTTCCATGTTTATTTCCATAATCTTACACTTAACTCAATTTTTCTTCATCTTCTTGCTAATTCTTTTTAATTACATGTTATTGATTCTAAAACTTTCTTAATTCATGAACATAACTTCAAAACTCTCTCAATTTCAAGGTGTAGGGAGATTAATCTTTTAAATTAAACTTAGGATCCTTACCTATAATTTTGAGTTTGCAGTATTTCTTAAGCTCCTCTTACAATTGCTCTTCTTTCTTCCAATCTTTCACCCAAATATGGGTTTCTCTCTCTACACTCTTTGAGCTCTCTCTCTTTCTAAGCTCTCCAGCACCCTTCACAAGCCAAACCCTCTCTTTTTGACAAATACACACTCTCACTTCTTGTAACACATGCACATATTTGCACATTTCTTTGAGCTCCAACACATCACTCACATGCACACACACACACACACACACACACATATTTCTCAGCACATACACATCCACATATCCTCAAATTCTAAATCACTCTGTAATTTAATTTATGGTTAAGATTAATTTAATTAAATAACACTTATTCTTAATAAATCTTGATTAACACATAATTAAATTAATCATACCTAATCACAAATCCCACATAATTTAATTAGTTTAATTTGACTTCCATTAGAGCCTAATTAATTATATTAAATTTATTTATTAATCTGAATCAGATTTTTAATCAAACTCCCAAAAGACTTCAAATATTAAATTAAACTTATTTCCAACCTCAATTTTGGTTTCTCACATCATTAAGGCCTTCAATTTTAGATTGAACCCAAAATCTCCGTCAATAAATTACATAGTCAATTGAACACCTCATAAATAAATTTAATTCATAAAAATCTTAATTTCGAATTCGTATAACTTAATTAACACCAATTCAGACCCAATTAATCAAGTCTCAATTTTATAAATCCAAATCGAATATTTAATTAAACTCCCATATGATCCAATACTCAAAATTAAAATAATTCAATTCACCATTTGTACTATCTTGAGCCATTTAGTATTTCAATTTCTAATTCTAAAATAAATCCTCAATAGAATCATATACGAATTAGCCTCCATAATTTTTCATAAATCCCAGATTAAATTAGAATAATTTGGCAATTAAAATTCAATCTCCTTAATTAATTAAGTGCTAACCATTATACATGGTGGGGTCGTCACAGAATACATCCTATCATGCTTCAACCAACATGATTGAGTTTCCACATTACAACAAGGACAAGCATATCCACCTTTCGTACTCTATCCTAATAAGTGGGCATACACAGGAAAGACACTGATTGTCCATAACAGAGCTGTATACAATTAAAACATTTCATTTGTTGATGCATCAAACATTTGTTTACTTTCATCGCATAATTCCTTCAACTCCTCAATCAATGGTTGCAAATACACATCGATCTTATCGCCAAGTTCTTTTAGCCCATCAATCAACACAGACAAAATCAAATTTGGTTGCTTCATGCACATCCATGGTGGTAAATTATACGGAATCAACACAATTGGTCAAGTGCTATGAACTATGTTCATCGATCTAGATGGATTGAATCTATCTGCAGCTAACTCAAGACGTACATTACGAATATTACTAGCAAAACACGTGTTTTGCCAATCAAAGTACTTCCATGCAAGGGAGTCAGCAGGATGCCTTAACCCACCACATCAACCCGTTCTTCTGTATGCCATCTCATGAGCTTTGTTGTTTTCAATGATGTAAATAACATGTGCAACCTTGGCTTCAAAGGGAAATACCTCATATGTTTTATTGTTACTCGTTTACCAGATTCCCTTTCATCATTTCCAACACCATTATTCTGTTTCCATCTAGACCTACTGTATATAATACATTTATCAAGCTATGCATCATTTTTTTCTGAACAACATACAACTATTAAGGCAAGCATCAAAAGTCTCATACGTGAAACCCAAATCTGTAGTAACCTTTTGAGCTTGATAATATGAACTTGGAAGTTTTGTGCCCATAGGAAAAATGTCATTCAAAAGCTCAAGTAACATGTCAACGGACTTGTCGATCTATTGATTGAGCAACTTCATATGCAAAATTCGAACAATGAATGATAGAAAAGTAAATTTGTGACACCTCGGGTATAATTCAATTTGTGCATCTTTCAAAAGTTTAAAATACTTCAAAGTTTCGCCATTTGCCTCTATCCAAACCAGATCATCTTCATCTACATGGCTTGGACTACTTACCCCTGCTTCAGCTGGATCACGTGCAGTTGGTTTATCATTCTCAACACCCATGTGTGGAATTTCCATAGCCTTTTGTACCATCCCAACCACATCATCTCTAGTCCCTAAATCCACCATTATTGTTGGTTCTCTTGGTTACCATGTAAAAGTAAATGAACATAAGATTCACCATGATGAATCCAATTTTTGTACCTTTTTACGAACCCATTGGAAATAAGATGCTCCTTACGACCTCTCGTGAAAAATTGTATTGATTACTACAAAATCGACACGAACAACTAATCAATGAACTTTCATCTCTATTGTTGTATGCAAATCCCAAGAAGTTATCAATCCCATTCACGTAATCAATTGACGTTTGATTTGGCAAATCAATCTAATTCTTGTCCATCTTTCTATTTCTTTAACTATTTTTGTACACATCCATAAAAAGAATGAGTTTACAAAGTATCACAATAACAAGTGCATGACTCATTGGCACAACTAATCATTGTCATAAAAAATAAAAAAATAAAAAGGGAGAGAAATATTTTTAGCATAACTGAATCTGAAAAATATATTATAGTTCAAAAAGTACACCAAATAAAACCAATAGCCCAGTAATTTGCCATGAAACTGTTGAAGAAAATGAGCAATTGAGTATTTATGAAGAATAAAAGCTCAGAATAACATAACAGATAAAAAAATCCAAATATATATAGTCAAAAACTAAGATGAATCAAAATTTACAGACTTCATGTATAATTTTTTTGAATAAACACTACATATTGACAAAGATATTGAGTGGAATTTTTTGATTTGTAAAATAAGATGATAGTCCAAAGCAAAGCAGTAAGCATAACAAATTTTCTTCAATGAACAATTAAGTCAAGATTTGAGAGTTCAATAACAAAGGCAATTCACATTGTAATTGAAGAATTTACAAAACATGATGATCAAATCGTTGAAGAATGGACGATAACAAGTAAAATCACAAAACTAATGTTAACTAATCATGTGATTTGAAAAATTCACACTCATCGAGATTGTGTAATCAAGCATACAAAAAGAGATTTCTCGCAGCTAAGAAAAGCTTACTCAATACCGATTGTATAGTAAATAATGTCAGAGTACATCAGATTTATTTGATTCGTTTAATGGACATAGAAATGGAATGTATGCGTGTATATTGTTATACATTACATGGATATATATATATAGAGAGAGAGAGTACCAAAGAGTAGAGAGGAGAGCTACACTAGAGAGACAGAGAGTTGGATTCATACATAGAAATTAGGCTTACTAATTATGAATCCATCAAAATCTTCGTCAACAACCGATCAAAATCTTGAAATCTTCATGAAAGTGAGAGTCGAGCGAAAGAGAATGCAGAGTCGAGTGAGAGAGAGTGGACAGTGGATAGTGACATTTGAGCGAGAGAGAGTGCAGAGTTGAAAGAAAGAGATTTTGAGAGAGAGAGAGAGAGAGTTCATACACCGTTGGAGACAGATTTGGGAAATAAAAGTGAAAGGGGATAGGGAAAGTTTTACATGATTTGGGTTTTTATTTTTATTTTTTTTTAGTTTATAGTTAAGAACACGATTGGAGGTTAAGTAAAACGAGATTTTGATGTAAAAAGTGATTTTTTGGGGCGACCAAACAATCAAATGCAAACAATTATGTTTCTAGTAGTGTATATATATGCAGAAGAACAATTTCATGTGAGGGCTAAAAGTGAATTTTCTTTTCGTGTGTCAGAACCTTCCATTGATGACCAACACCTACAGCACCTCTACAATCTCCTTTGATATTTTTTTTTCCCTCAAAAGTAGCATTACTTCATTTTTTTTTCACAGTTTGTATATATAAAAACTTTTGGTTTTTTTTTTTTTTAATTATAGAAAAAAATGGATTTTAGAAACTAGGTTGAGAGTGATTATGGATTTGTGGGTCTTTGTTAGATGAATGGATGCCCTTAGCCTTTAATTTTGAGGAAAATAGGGTGTTGCAGTTTGTTATAGACTCATCTTCTTCATTGTCTCCATTTTCAAATCCATTGTTGAATCAGTCAAAGAGCAAAGAATGTGTGTGGAAGAAGGGTTGAGGTGGTGTGTGTACAAGAATATGAGTTAAGGGTATAATTGAAACACTTGGTATGTGGAATGAGGGTTAAGATGGTGTATGTACAAAGATATAAGTTAAGGATATAATTGAAACATTTTGTGTATAGAATGAGAACAATAACTAATAATCAAATTAATAAGTGTGAGTACTGAGAAATGATATACACAAAAATAAATAGGTGTGTGGAAATAAAGACAAAAATAAATGATGTCACATGCATATCAAGACGAAATTTCAGGTTGCACTTGTATATCAACGGCCACATCCCAAATTACACGCTAATGTAAGTAAGGGTAATATCATCTAACAAAGAAAAATTAAGACTTATACTCCATTTATTTTGGTAAAAAATATTTTTAGATAAAAATTATTTTCTACAGGAAAAAAATTTCAAAAAATATTTTCTAGAGAATTTTTTTTTATGTTTGGTGGAAATAGTGGTGAAAGGAAAGTGACAGTAGAGGTGGTGGCATCGGTGGCGGTGATAACGACGGTAATGGTGGTAGTAGCCGTGGTGATGCTGGTGTAGTGGTAGAGGTGGTAGTGTGGTGACATTAATTTTAGTTCAAAAAATGTTTTGTACCTTTTCAAAGTGAAAAACATTTTCCGCCCATACATGTTTATTTTCTATTGACCATAGAAAATGTTTTCAGTTAACTTTCGTTTTCCATTGTACCAAATACCAGAAAATACAGAAAATGTTTTTCGCCCAAATAAACGGAGCATTAAAATTTGAGTCCTGCTATTAGTCTTTCAATTAATACTTTAGAGTCCTCATTTCTTCTATTTATTTATTATTATAATAATAACCTCAAATAAAATTACTAAAAGGGACATGAATTATGTGAGTACATCTTATCTCACAATTAAACCCACTCACTAAATCATAACATTGGGCTTATTAGAGCACTCATCTCCATCATCACCCACATACTTCAAAACCCTCAAAACCTTTCAAAAGCATCTAGCGGGCTAGTTTTCCGACAACAACTATTTGACAATACACACCTTTCTAACAATAGCAATGGGTGAGTTTTTCCAGCAACCCCAAAACATGAGACGAATGAAGCATTGTTTTCTAAAGTTTTTCCACACATGACCCACTTTTTGTTTTCTAAAAACAAAATATTTTGCAAATCAGCATTGTAAAGTCACATCTTCATATCATAACCATAATCCATGTTCTTGTTAGGGATCTCATTCAACTAGTGTGAGATGTAACATTGTATACAAAATAGGGAAATCTAATATGGAAATCTTCTTGTTATGAAATGGCTTGATTTGTGGGATTCTCCAAGTATTCTAAGGAGTAAAAAAATGTTTTAGTAAACTTTAGGTAAATGTGTAATTTCAAGATATGGATGTTTTGGTCATTTATAGGTATTAACCACCATTTTGAATATAAAATGTAGGGTTATTATGTCATTTCCTTATAGATGAGATTATTGGATTCATTAGATTATTTCGAAGACTTATTGATTACTAAAATATAAAAATGACATTTATTGATACTTCTCCTAAAACAATAGACAATTTAAAAAAGAGAAAATTAGTGATAAATCTAATCTAAGGAGGTTGTAAGCATTAGGTCCAATGGATATTTTTTTCATTAGTGAGAGGTCCACATTTTGTGAAATAGTTTGGTGAGAAGCCTTTTTTCTTGTTTTGAAGGACATTTTATTTCCAATTTTATCCCTTAATTTATTTGTTGACTTTTTTATATGTTGACTTTCATTGACTATCTGTTCAAATTTTTTTGTTATCTATTCAAAATTTTTCTTATTTGTTCAATTTTTTTTGCCTATCTATTCAGAATTTTTACTTATCTGTTCAAAAAATTTCCTATGTGTTCAAAAATTTTGAATATCTGTTTAATTTTTTTCCCTTATCTGTTGAATTTTTTGCCCCTATTGAATTTCACAAAGCTTGTTTTCCTTATTTGTTGAATTTCACAAGCCTATTTTTTTATCAATTTAATTTTTATTTTATTTTTTTTTGTTTAAATTGTGATATACATAGAGAGTAAATAGAGACTGATATGTTAAAATGTTTTTATCAAATAATTTACAACAAGAACAATCTGAATCACCAATAATAGCTGTACAATCATCCAATTTCAAAATAAATAAAAAAACATGAATTGTGTTGTTCTATCTGTTCAAATATATATATATATATATCTCCCTCTCTTTCTCTCTCCCTCTCTCTCCCTAGTGCAATCTACGTCATCAACAACAAACAACAAAAAAAAGAAAGAAAAAAACAAAGAAAAAAGAACAATATAGGGAAATAAAGAGGAACTATTCAAAAAATCAGATATATATATATATAAACATATATAGCACTAAGGTAATAATAGATCAGATCAAACATGTATATAGTTATATATATAAGCATATATAGCTAGGGTTTAGATCAAATGAAAAAAAGCTGTAGAAAAGGACTTCTCTTCAGAGAATAAAGCTCCGATGGAAATGAGTGCGGAAGTTAATAGCGGCGGGGGCAACATTTCAAGCTAACTCCGGTGAGATGGATCTAGAGAGAAACAATACAAACAAGCATGCAAATAATGTGAAAACCATAGATTTGAGTTCGAATGAAGTAGATCTAAGTAAGGCTCTAGTTATGGATGACTGACAGCCACGGCGAAGGAAGGATGGCATGTAAGGCGAAGGCGCATGTGAGGCGGAGGGTAAGGGGTGGACAACGGCGATCGATGACGATAGAAAGCGGAGAGAGAGAGAGAGAGAGAGATAGAGAAAAACGAAAAACAGAAACTAGAGAAAGAGAGCAGAGACAATTTTTTTGAGGTGTGAGGGTTTGGTTTGTATATATAGCCAGGGATATTTTGGTCATCTTATCTAAACTTGTCTTTATGGACAAAGTATTTAAGCACCTGAATTTCGGGAAATTCTATTTGCACACACTTACTTATCTCAGCCTACACACTTAATGAAATTTTATTTTAATGACAATTACATCCTAAAGTAAAATGACCATAATGAACAATAACAACAATAATTTCAACAATGGCACTCAATAATTTCAACAACAGCAACAATCAGAGCTTCAACAAAAATAGGAATAGAAAGCTACTGGTGTTGATGTTCGATGTAATGGACACCATCGTTCGTGGTCCTTTTTACCACGATGTTCTTGCCTTCTTCAGGTAACTCTATTCATCTCATTGATTTCATTCTTTATTTCATTCCAATCTTTCTACCCTATACCCCTTTTTCATTACTTTGTTGGTTTGTTCTTCAATTTGGCTTCTCAAATTTCTAGAGGAAAGCTCTCTTTGGCAAACCAGTGACGATTTTTTTTTTTTTGGTCGAGAATCAACTGTCGAAATTATTATTTTTATTCGAAAAACAATATTCAAATAAAAAAAAATAATTACATTTGAAAATCAAGTTTTGAAATTTTAAGAAATTTTCAAAAGTTAATAATTGAAAAAAAAAATAATTTTATTCAGAAAACCAATATCGGCGAGCTTTGCTTTGCTTTGCTTTCGACAGTCTCTTCTTGTCGTTGTCTTTGTTGTTTGTGACAGTAAGCGAACAAGCTTGGTCCTTACGCTTCTGGTCTTCTCTTGAGAGGTTATTTTATTTCTCTCCAACAACTTCTACATGGCTATGGAGCTTCGATTTCAGTGAGCCGAGAGACTGTTTTTGCATGTTCAATGTGAGAGAGAGAAAGAGAGAGAGAGACGGTGAGAAAGATACATAGATCTATGGTTTGGTTCACCGGAAGCTAACTGTCGATTTTCGGTGGTAGTTGTATGGATACTGAGATAAGTAAGTGTGTGAAAATAGAATTTTTTCTAAATTTCTCACTAAATAAAATTTGAATTTAAATTTAAACTTTTGAACTGAATGCCTTTTAAAAAAAATTATTCGTAACTACTGAATAATAAAGGAAGAAAACACAATTTAAATAGGAATTAATAATACCAAAAGGTGGGATAGCCCAATCCCACACACATGGGATTCTGAAATACGCTAGGGTGGTGTTTGTTTTGAGGAATTAAAGGGTGGGATTGGACTATTGGTCCATCTGGACTAATAATCCGTTGTTTGATTCAAAATTTTTGCATCGGACTATTAGCCCCAAATCCATTGGACTATTGTGTCCTATGGGGGGAGTAGGACACAAATGGAGGGATAAGGGGAGATATGGGATTAGATGGTGAAATAACCATTTTGACCCTCTACTATTTAATTATATATTATATTTAGTAAAATTCAATAAATTTAAATGTCTCAATTAAAAAATAAAATAATTTAATTTAATTTTTATTGATGTTTTATTTATTTAATTTTTGAAAATATTTTTTAATAGATATTTTATTGATGTTTTATTTTAAAATTTTGTTTATATTTTATTTATTTTCATTATTTAAATTTTAATAGATGTTTTATTTCATTTCATTATTTAATTATTATTATTATTTTTTAAAATAAATTTATTTAAAATTTTAATTAAAAAAATAACATATATTTTTATTTATATTTAATTTATTTAATTTTTAAAAAATAAATTTATTTAATTGTGTAAAAAATAAATTAAAACAAATTTTTATTTAATCTAGTTGAAAATAATTAAAATATTAAAGATATGTTTAATATTGCTATTACTTAGTAAATAATTAAAAAGGGTAAAATAGTCATTTGAACATTTATCCTTCTCCATAATATCTCAAACAAACATAAGATTCATATCCTATCCAATCAAATAGTCATTTCCTGATATTTAATCCCATGATTAAACAAATATAGGATACAAATCCAGCCCAACCAAATAGTCCAGGACAATGTATCCTAGGACTAACAGTCTGATGGATTCTGATCCCCCTTTATCCAATCCGTCCAAACAAATACACCCCTAGGTTTATCACAAGTCATAATACAATATATATTTTTTTAATTTTATTATGTTTGTTTTTAGGGAAAATTATTTAGAAGTCCTATTAAGGAAACTTATACTACATATGGTCCTACTAAAAAACTTATGTTCCCAAAAGTCCTATGAGAAGTTTGTTGACACATTTACCCTCAATATTAGTTGTTAATATCATAAATAATAATAAAACCATATATAGGAAATTGATATAAACGTAACGTAACGTGACACCTACATAAACGTAACGTGACACCTATACGTAAACGTAACGTAACGTGACACATATATAAACGTAACGTGACATATCTACATAAACGTAACGTGACACCTACATAAACGTAACGTGACACATATGATCTATGGTAACATTCAATTTTTTATATAGGAAATTGATTTTATTTATTTTTTGGATTTTTTTGGGACAGCCAAACAACCAAATTACTGAATTCAAACACAATTAATTAACCAAAAAAATAATTATTCATAAATCACATTTCAGTCCACAGAGAGTTAAACAAACTCTTCACCCCTCTACCCTATAGAATTATTAAAACAGCATGAAGAGCAGGCAAATGCTATTTTCTTTCACATTATGATTTACTTTTTTTTCATCGGCAAAGGCAAGATTATGATAAAGAATACCGAAAATACTTACTTTTGGATAATTTGTCCTTCCATAGATGTCTTCTTCGACAAGAATGTCAAATCATCTTGTTATTGCTATGATGGCTTAGCTCCAGCAATTCATCAACATTGATGAAGTGCATCTCATGTTTGAAGACGAGTAAGTAACTTTTCTCCTCCAAACCACCCACCCATGTCCACTCATAGATAAGTGTGATTTGCAAGTGTTGTTTTTCCGATGTGCTTTTGTCTTTTCTATTTTTATTAATTAATTTAGATTTCACATATATTATTGATAATTTTTTAAATTTTACAATTAATAATACAAAATAAAAATACATTAAGATTATATATCTATTTCAAAACAAACGGATTAAAATAATAATAATTTATTAAGTTGCGAAACGTAACGTGACACATTACGTTACGTTTATGTAAGTGTCACGTTACGTTTATATAGGTGTCACGTTACGTTACGTTTATGTAGGTGTCACGTTACGTTCATATTGGTGTCACGTTACGTTACGTATATATAGGTGTCACGTTATGTTACGTTTATGTAGATGTCACGTTACGTTACGTTTATGTAAGTGTCATGTCACGTTAGGATCTTGTGGAATACATTTTTATGAAAATAGGACTTGAGACTTTATAAGAAATTACACAGGACTTAGCCTAGCATAAGGTTCTGAAAAAGGACTTATAAATAAGTCTCCCTTGTTTTTAAAAGAAATAAATTATGTATTTTTAAAAATATATTTATCATTCATTTAAAAAAAAATAAATGTAATAAAATAAAATATTACAACTATCATATCAACTTAATTTTTTTTGTGGATAATATACATTGAGCGCATTACAAAATGAATAATTTAGATCATCGAAACGAGACCTGGATGGGTCGTACTAACTCTCAAGTTCTCTCATGTTGAGATGTGAATATGAGAAAAGTTCATATACTTTCTTAAAATAGACAATCTATTATTTTAGAGACAAATATAATAAAATGAAAATGTTACAATTATCATAAATGATATACATTGAGAATGCTACAAAATAAATAATTTGGATTATCGAAACAAAATCCGTAGTAGACTCCATGAACTCAAGTTCTTTTATGTCCAAATGCAAGAGAAACCCAATCCTAAAATTATTGCAAGTCATTTGCTTCAATTATTAATTTACGTCAAAATTACAAAATAGTAACTAAATAGACTTGTTCATGGGTTTGTATTTAATTCAACTCAATTTATTAGTGCCAAATTAATTTTGGAAAGTAACATATATGTAATTTCTATATAAACAGAAAAAAAAAAAAAAATTTACCTGATCAAATGTGTGGTAGAAAAGAATAGCACTGTATTATTTATAGGAAAATATTTGAGACCTTCAAAAAACTTTCGCACTTTTACCTACAATAATATGTCATGATAGGTATTAACTTTTGATTTGTTACACACCTAATGATTAAGGGCCCAATTTCATTGCCACATAATTGCAGATGAATTTATGGGAGTGGTTGTGCTGCACCTCGCATAGCAGTTACTATTGTGCAATCACTTGAGCTCATTTTTAGTCTTATTTTGATAATCTAAACTGTCACATTTTGTAGTACATGGTGCACAACATACTTGATAAAAATTAAATTGATTGGATATTGATAATTCTTTCATCAAATTGCATTATATCAGTTTTATTCTTAAAATCTCACATGACACTTACCATTCACTTTTTCATATAGAAATGTAATCTAATGAAAAAAACTAAATGCAAAAAATTTGATAAAATAGATATAAATGTCCGATTAACTCGATTTTTTTAATTATATTATACTCAATATATTTTAAAAAATAAACGATTCAAATTATAAAAAATAAAAATTGTAGTGAGCTCAAATGGCTGCGGAACAACCATTCGAGTCCAAATACCCTTTCCGTCCCAAAATATTAGTCCCTTATTCTATTTTCCATTATCCCAAAATATTAGTCATTTTTCAAAAATCAATGACTAAAATAATATGAATTTTTTAATTTGTCTTTCTTTTAAATTCATTAACAACATAAAAAGTATAATTATGACAATTGATATTTTCAAAAAAATTGTACTATCAAAGGATAATTTTGAAAAATTAATATTTTTAAGGGAAATTTGGCTATAAACCCCTCTTATCTTCCTTTTATTGTTAAAAGGATCAAGAAAAAAATTATATTTTTAAAACCCCCTTATAATTATAAAATCTGAATAAAGGGCAAAATTTATTATTTCAATATTTTGTCAGACTATTATATTCTCAACTAAATCTTCCCTAATCACCATCTCAATCTCTCAATCTTCCCCGTTGCCTTCGTCTTCCACCTTCCACGGCATTTACTTCATAGTAAACGAAAATCGCTGTTGCCACAGATCCAGATCCACCACCAGCTTTGATCAAAGCATAAGAATATCGATTTGAGTTTCTAGCATTTGATCTGAATATTGATTTGTTGCTTCACTGTCGCGGTAATCCAGGAGGCGACGATGGAGTTCGAACAGCTTGAGATCTCGAAGAACTCGATTTGTAGGCCGTCGATGCCATTACAATGACTCAAGCTGTTGGTGTGGTTTTTGGAGTTAGTGAAGAGAAAGAAATACCTTGCTTAGTCGTAAGTCTCTCTCTTGGTAGGTAGCATCTTCTCTTTCTTGATACAAACACATAACATACACATAAAGAAAGAAAGATGGTGTTGAGGTTGCAAACATGGATGATTTTGTAGAAGATTATTTATTTTAATTTTTTTTAATGTGGCTGGTTGTTAATCTAATTTTTTTTATTTGTTGTTGTTGACTAGAACATTTAAATGTTGTTGGAAAGAGAAACAGAGAGAGAAAACTCATATTATGATCTGTATAATTTCAACAGATAAATGTTGATGTAGAGTAAAATTTGACTCCGGTTCATTCATTTAGTACGTATTTTATTTTTTGTAACAGTAAAATTTTACTCTGGTTAAAAACATGTTGATTTGCTTAACAATATAAAATTTTACTTCGAATCATAGTAAATTTTACTCTGATTTAGAGTAAAATTGTACTTTCAGAGTAAAATTTTACTCTGAATCATTCAAAGTAAAATTTTACTCTGAAATTTTACTTTGGTTAAAAACATGTTTATTTGCTTAACGATATAAAATTTTACTTTGAATCATAGTAAACTTTATTCTGATTCAGAATAAAATTTTACTCTGAATCAGAGTAAAATTTACTATGATTCAAAGTCAAATTTTACTCTAGTTAAAAATATGTTGATTTTCTTAATGATATAAAATTTTACTTTGAATCAGAGTAAAGTTTACTATGATTTAAAGTAAAATTTTACTCTGAAATACACTATGAGGATGGCTTAATAGGAGAGCTGATAGATATGAGAGTAATTTAGTAAAAGAAACAAGTTTTAAAATATTAATGAGTAAAAGTACCTATATAATTCTTATTCTTTTGAAAGACAAATTAGACAGTGAGAGGTCTATCACTAAACTCTCCCTATTTTTAAAGTGCATTTTTTGATTAATATTTCTAAACTTCTCTTGGTATCATTTTTTGATTCTCATCAAAAGTAATTTGAATATTTAAAGTAGGATGCTTAACGTTAACAGTTAGGGAAGCCTTTAAGTATATTCATTTCCTTCCATCAATCTCTCAAAGGTAAGGGTTGAGTTGGGAGGAAGGAAGGAAGGAAGGAAGGGTTTTTTGATAATTTGATTGAAGGATAGAAATATAATAAAAAAATTTATAGAATAGATGTGCACTGAGTTAATCAAATATGTAGAAATAAAATTTCTTCAAAAAAAGTTTGGCTATGTTTGGAAGGATTTTCAAATTATAATTCTACCCATACATTCTAATACCATGTTTGGATAGGATTTTCAAATTATATTTCCACAACAAACAGAAAACTTTGTAGAAAACTCTGTGTCAAGCACAATTTAAATTTTTTTTTTTTTTTTATTAAATTTGGCTTAACCGGTTGTCCCACCGGTCATCTAGAACAGTGGTCTTTTCTCTCTTCTTTTTTTTTTTTTTTTTTTTTTTTTTTTTTTTTTTGTACCTGTTATTTTTATATTATAAAAAATATTTGGGAAATTTTTTTAAATTTTTTTATGAGCTTGAATAGAATTTTGGATTGTGTGTTTGGTTATGAGTTGTAAGTTTTTATATCAAATATCATATGTCACATCACTCAATTCAAACTTAATTTAAAACTCTTTTCAAAACTCATAACCAAACAAAATTTTCACACTCAAATTATAATTTCAAAATTCACAAACTCAAAATATAACTCTATTCTCAAATCATAATTCTAAAACTCTATCAAACACTACCTTAGATTTTTCAAAATGAACTATTATTTTGAAACGAGGAAAGTAAGCAGTTTTTGCTCAAGTATACTATTTCAGTATTGCTAGATCTACGTGATATATTGCGATGTGAGCTGATTAAACAAATTTGGCCTTTTTATTTGTCCTCTTTATTTCTAGTGAACAAACATGGCCTTGTGCTTGGTTAAGCAACAGATAAGCATGTCCGTCGTGGGTAGGGTGATAAGAAAAACTAATGGAACCAAATTGAACATTCGAGATGGACTAAAATTTTAGGTAACTTTTGGTAGGGTTTTGTAAATGTGATTTGAGAGTATGAGTTGTATTTTGAGTTTGTGTGTTGTGAAATTATGATTTGAGTGTAGAAAATTTGTTTGGTTATGATTTTTAAATAGAGTGTTGAAATATGTTTTGAAGATATATTTTGAATTATGTTTTGAAAGTTTGATGTGACATGTGAAATAAGAAAATTTGTTTGGTAATGTGTTTTCAAAATAGTTTTCAAAACTTAATTCAATCAATAATTTATAATCAAATACACAACTCATATATCGATATCCGTATTTTTTATCAACAGTAATAACCAAACTATTTTTAAAATACTGAAATTAAAAATTGATTATTTTTCAATTAATTTTTTTCAGTAATTTTTGTTGAATAAATTTTTTTTTTCAAATTATTTTTTCATATTAAAATAAATCTATGTCAATTATTTTGTGTCAATTAATTTTTCTATCAATTCATTTTTTACGCCTGTACAAACATCTTGTACAATACGTTTTTTATTTTTTTTAAAAATTTTGTTAAAGTCAACAACTTTTGAGAATACATATTAATAAAAATTAACATAAATACACTAAGTTTAATATATTAAAATACAAATCATACCGTAAACCTTACAAAATATTATCAATTTTTTTCTCATTTATTACACGTTATTAATTTACTAATAAAGGAGTAAAAATCAGACCATACATTATTGAAGGACCACTATTGTACTTCCATAGGCAGCACGCTCATATAATTGGGATGAATTGACCTGTAAAATTATTATTTTGTCCCTCTCCATTTAAATGGGAAGTGAACAAAATATAAAGGGTGATTTAGTAATTTCATCAATCTACTACCTATATACTGAGCCAAAGGAAAAGGGACACGATGTACATCATAGCTGTGTATATCAGTGTTTAGATGTACTATTATTAAAACATTATTAACATTATAAAAAAATAATAGATAAAAAATAAAAAGAAAAAAAATTAAAAAACAAGCTGAACCTTCTGAACTTCAGCCTTCCTATAAAATCTAATTTCTCATTCCTTTAACCACACCATCTTTACCATCTCAGCTCCATCAAGAACATTAATTAAATTCCTTTGATCCTGGTGAAGGAAGATTTCAATTACAGGTTAGTTTCGTATTACCTTCGCATCTCATATTTTATTCAGACTAGTTTCAGATAGTATTAAGAGCAGTAGCTTTCGAAGACTGGAAGAACACTGTGGCCGACAACGACAACCGGGTGGTCAACCGGCCGGTCATCCGGCCGGTCATCCCATCCTATTGCCGATCAGTTTTGTAGCTATTGCCGATCTGTTCCTGTTTTTCATATCTGTTCCATTTTTTACACCAACATCATACTATTTTTGATATATTTTCCATACATTTTTCTACATCATACCATTTTCGATATATTTTCCATACATTTTTCTTAACTCATGTTTTAATATATATTTTGTATACATTTTTCTTTCACTGTTGCAGCTATTATGCTAAGAACAAAACGAACCAGACCCGAACGTGGTGAATCCTTAAACCCTGTACAACATCAACCACAGCAACAACATCATGACAATCCAAATAATGATTTTTTAACGTATCATCATGGACAAGCCTATTCACACTTTATTCATCGACCAATTGTTACGAGGAGAAATGTAAGACTACCTTCTCAATATGATCCGCTCTTAGTTGGTAAATTAGATACAATAGGATGGTTACCTTTAACTAATTTACCAAATAAGGTATATCTCCGTCTTGTACGATTATTTTATGTTCACTTGACAGCTGGTGACCAACAAAATGAACCGTTCAGTCTGACCTCCTATGTAAAAGGGAAAATAATCACACTCAGTCTCTGTGCTTTCACACAAATTATTGGAGTTAAAACAGGAGATTCACAATGCTGTTTTCAAAATGAGTCTGCCTTAGAACAAATGTTTGGTGATGTCACTCAGATTTATACCACAATTTGTGACAACCGATTCAGCGGCACTAATTTACTAGTTAGACATTTAAAACCCCACCTTCGTATTCTTCATCGATGAATAGTTGAAAATGTCACTCCAAAAAAAGGCCATTATGATACTGTTTCATGTTTTAATTTTTATTTGTTATATTGTTTTGAAACTAGATAAAAATTAGATTTATGCTTCATATTACTCAAAGAAATGATGCTTGCAAAACTCGATACTCTATCTGGCCGGTCACTACCTTTTGAAGATTTGTTAACCATAATTTTCAAAGCGCATGATGTCAACCTTGAAGGGGAAGAATATGTCAGAATCACTTCACCAATTTCTGAGTAAATACTGACCCGAGGTGGTGATGCTGACATGTTGATGGGCTCTATTTATATTGAAAATGAACCAGTACCCGATGAGGAAGAACCCAATGACAATGCCATGCCACCAGATAAATAACCCCATTACTGGACTGATTATTTAGCCATGGAACAAGAACGGTACAATCAATGCTTACAATGGAAACAACAAATGGCTAATCAGCTTAATACATTGGGTACTCGGTTTGATGAATTTGCAGCCGCTCAGAACTCACTAATTCAACAATTTAGTGAGTTTCGTATAGACTCAGGGAGACATGATGAAGTGACAAGGAACCGCATTGATCAGATTGACTATCGAGTCACTCAGCTGTACCATCACTATTACCCTCCACCTCCAACACCACCTGATAATGATGCTTAACTTGTTCAAAAATCAGTTTAAATTGTGAAACAGATGTAGTGGCTACATGTTTTTTTTTTCAATTTTTTTTTTTTTTGGTTATTTGTTTTCTTATTTTGTTGTGCTTCTTTTATTTTGTTAATTTGTTTTAAACTTCTGTATTCACGTCATGAATAACAAATAGTGTTTTTTTTTAAAGCATTTTAAAACAAGTTACAATGTTATGACAATATGTACAAAAAGATTTTGCATTGGAAAAATTATTTGTACAAAAATTAATAAATAGAACTTAATAAATGTCTAACAAATCCTTCATTTCGATGAAATGAATAAAAATTAAACAATTAAAAAATAATTTGTCTGTATCAATTAATACAAAAAATTAAATTAATGTTCTAAACTGAAATAAAACAAGTTACAAATAAATAATAAACATTCTTTTTTTTTAATGAAAAGGAAAAAAAAAGTTAATATGAACAAAAATTAAAAAAAAAAAAGGTGTAAAAAGAAAAAAAATTAAATTGATAAACCGAATTAATAACAAAACTTTCAAATTGTTTACAATTTAACAAAAAGTCAAAAACACGAATATGTCATGTACAAATATTTTTTCACAAAATTGAAAATAATAAATTGTAATTATTTTATTAATTTTAGTCATTATGAAACCTTTATTACATTACTTCACCCACCACCGACCCACCACCCAAGACCCACCACCACCCACCACCCACTACCCACCCCCACCCACCTGTCACTACCACCCACTACCCACCCACCACCCAGGACCCACCACCACCCATCTGAAACCTTTATTGTGCAACTGATTTGCATAATGATTCCAATGCCTAATTGTCCACAAAGTAGTACGGCCAGTTGTTTGATTTTTTCTAACCTCATATCTCAACATATTTATTAATTTCGTTCAATTCTGGACGTCCACATTTTTGTTTCTTGGTTGTCATCGGAATTATTTTCATCCATCTATAAATATACAAATTAGATTTAAACTAGTCTAGGGTAGATATACAAGACAAACAGAGCATAACAGAGCAAAATGGTTTCAAAGAGAACACAGATAAATAAAAAAAAAGCAGATGATATTATTTCAAGGAAAAAAATAGTGTAACAAATTATTTGAATTTAAATAGCAGAAATATAACCACAACTAATAAAAAAATAAGGTAAAAAAATCAGGTAACATTATCTTTGAATGGTAGGAAAAAAACCAGTAAAAGAAGATGTAAGGAAAACCATTCAAAAAACCAGTAAAAGAAGAGGTAAGGAAAAGAAAATGGAGGACGGGTAGGTCGACCAGCCGGTCGACCGGCCGAATGACCCGGGGGACGACCGGCCGGGTGTCCAAGTACTGCTGACTCAAGTTATTCACAAGTTCTTTTCGTTCAAAGGTTCAAACAGTTCAGAATTTAAAACACCAACCGATCTGAAATGAAAAATACGCGTCTACAAATTCTGAGAAACCATTTGGGAACTGATTTTAACTTCTCTAAAATTATTTATACATAACAGATTCAGATTGATTTACCAGCTTATTGCTATTCTTCTTGGCAAAAGGGTGAAACAATTCAGGAAAATAGAAAACATCGTAAAGTAAAAAATAGTCGCCTACACTTCTCAGAAAAGATTTGAGAACTGATTTCGACTCGTCTAAAATCATTTGCACATCAGAGTTGAAGGATATATTTACCAGATTAGTAGGAATTGAATAATTATCGCCGGTGATGGAATGTGTATACTGACTTAATGTGTCACTCTTACTTCGTCGGATTCGACAATAAATTTGATAAATTTGACCTGAAAGAAAAAAAAAAAAATTAGAGATGAATTTTTCAAATCATTTCCGTATAACAAAATATGTAAATTAATTTGTGAATTATTTCACCTCGCATTCGTTGTTGTTTGGTTGCCCATAATAAGAATCTTCCGCAACGCACAAATCGCAAGTCAGTCGATTTGTGAAAGATGATACCAGTACAGAGCGGGTTGGGTGGATTCATTATTTATAAAATCAGTCTTCTCTGTGAAGCCCACCCGTGATGAATCTGAAGTACCCGTGATGAATCTGAACTACTGATGAATCTGAAGTAGTGATGTTTGATACAGAGAAGCCTACCCGTGATGAATCTGAAGTACTAATGTTTGATACAGAGATGAGGTTCACGTGAATATTTCAGAGACGATGGAGAAGACATGGAAGGACATGGAAGCTTTTCAGATCAAAAGAGAAAGAATGCAAAAACGTTGAAAAGTAGAGATACAAGCTGCCAAATAGGTTTTCAAAGTAGAATTTGAATTCACATGCGGAATTGTATTTTGAGTGTCTTATCCAAACGTGAAGTGCGAGTTCACCTGTTGAAAGTTAATTTGAAAATACAAACAAACAGAGCCTTAGTTTTCGACTGGTTCTCTCATAGAATACAATTTGTTTCGGTTCTAAAAAAATTTACACCCACACCAATTGATTGACGCAAAACATTATATTTAATTACTTTTATATTTAATTATGTTACGTATTAAAAGCTGAGTAACTAATGTTATGCAATCCTTTTCTCTTTATTTTTTAAATAATACTATATGTATCAATTAATGTACACACTAATATACTAACAGATGATGTGACATCATTTGTATGATTTTGGATATTTCTAACTTGTATAATAAATGTGGTCAATAATAATATCATAATACTAATTAATACGCTAGTGTGTCCATTAATTGGTGCATGTAGCACCACCGTTATTTTTTCTCCACCTCAACCACTACCTCTCCATTGGTGTCACCAACTTTCTACCCTCTCCTAACCATAACTAACTGCTAGCCACCATCTTTGTCACCTCCATAGTTCTAATGCCTTTATCAATTTCTCCAATCGCTCTTCTCCTCGCGAGAAACCCCTTCTCTTCTCTCTAGGCCAGGCTAGGGCAAGCAATGGTGGAAAAGGCGAGTGTCAGCCAGAGTTAATGATTGCAAAGGAAGTTTCTAGTTGGAGTGGTAGTGGGGGGTTGAAGGTGCGGGTGGAGAGGAAATGGGTCAGGGTTTGGTAGAATAGCAATGGGAACAAATTGAAATTTGGTGTTAGAACAAAATTAATGAAAGAAAAATGAAAGGAACACGTCCTAAGAAAAAAGAAGGAGCATTTAACAGCATTCATTTACAAAATTGAATAATTGAGTTATGTGCTAAATTTGTTCCCAAAATTAAATTTTCTCTCAACGTTAATAAAACCAAACTATAGATACCTAGTGGATTAAAAATTCAATATACCACGCCATTAGTGGCATGTGATGTCACCAATTAATAATAAACCTATATGAAAATAATGAACTCCAATAACCAACTTGTCACATAAGAGAAGAAAATAATGTCATACCTTATTATTATTATTATTATTGTTATTATTATTATTATTATTATACTATATAAATTAAAATTGAGTGCACAATTTCATAACATAGAAGTTGTGGGACCTTTGAACTATAACAATATGTATACCATGTTTGGGAAGTGGGTTTTGTGGCTTTTTTTTGGCTAAAATAGCTACAAAAAATAAAATAGACTTTTTAGCCCAATAAGACAAAGGGTTGGTTTGGGATGTCATAAAAAAATGCACTTTTTGACTTATTGGTGGGTTTGGGTTGTGTTTGATGTGATGTGTTAGAGAGGTAATGTGATTTAAATAAGATGATGTGACTTAAATAAGATAGTGACTTTTTGACTTTTTGGCTTATTTAGATTATGCCAAACTAGCCCAAAATATCACATTTAACTTATAATTATTACATTCTTTCTCTAAAAAAAAAACTAAAAAAGCCAAAAGCCCTCCTCAAACCAGGCTTTTTAACCCCAGACTAAAATAGTTAAAAAAACTAAAAAGTCAAAAAACCAATCCACTTCCCAAATCAGGCCTTAATAGAAAAATAGTTTATGTTGGTAATTGACCCACTTGGACTAAGACAATCTTATAATTAATATTTCAAATGACAAATTTGTGTAGAAAAATAAATGGCTGAACTTAGGTATGATATAGTTATCATATTAAAAATATGGGCAAATTGCCAACAACCCCTCGAGGTTTGACTAAAATACAAATTCTCCCTGAGGTTTGAGAAATTATAAATTACCCTCCAAGGTTTATATTTGCATAACAAATGAGGAGACAATTTGTTATGCAAATATAAACCTCAGGGGGGCGGGATATAATTTCTCAAACTTCAAGAAAAAATCTGTATTTTAGTCAAATCTTGAGGGAGTGTTGGTAATTTGTCCTAAAAATATTTATTAGTTGCATCTCCATATTAAATTTCAAATTTATAAGAATTTTTTATTTTTATAAGACAATGTGCCTATAATAAATTAATTAAATTGTATAATTTTATGCATAGCACGGGTTGTCACTAATAATAAGTTACACCAAATGAAAATATATGTATCTTATTCAAAATTAATATTATCTACAATAAAAAATGATGATATCATGTTATTACTGTTACCGTTACCGTTACACTATTATTTATTTATATTTTTTTTTGAGCGATAGGTGTTCTCTAGCCAAAGCGAATGCAAACTTTCATACACTTGAGAGAGATATCATATTAAATGGGTTCAACTTGTCTTCAGTTAGAGATTAAGATTGGATCATGTAGTTTGTGACATGGGCTTACTTTTGAATCTCGTTTCAATGATCTAAACCGTTCACATTTTAAAATTTGTCGAATATATTATTCATGCAAAAAAATCTAATCGATTGGATAACGACAATTGTATATTCGAATTAGTTTTGTATGAACTGTTTATTTTTTTGTTATTTATTTATTTTCATATAAAATTGATTAAAAAACATGGTTATTGCTACCCGATCAACTTTATTTTTTATATAAATGATATACTTGACGAACCTTAAAATATAAACTGTTCGAATTATTAAAACATGACTAAAAAATAACCTCACATTACAGACTGAACGGTCTAATCTAAATCTCTAACTGAAAATAAGTTGCATCCCTATTAAAATTAGAAAAATGTTAAAGTCTCAAATTTTCTACTAAATAAATAATATCTCACATATAAAACCTCACACCTATATAAAACATGTAATCATTTATTTAATAAAAAATTTATATTCCTAACATTATCCCTAAAATCAACCACTTCTCTTGTTTTAGCGGGTAATTCACGTTTAGTGCTAATTATGTGACCGTGCCGAAAGCAACACATTAGCCTCTCCGGTCCTCTACAAATGTCATGTAGTAGTGCACCCCCACAATCAACGCTCTTCATTAGCCGCCCCCTACCCACCTAAATTTCTCTCTCAAATCGACGAATCGAAGTCTGAGAGAGAGAGAGAGAGAGAGAGAGAGAGACAAATTCACTTTTTAGATCTCATCGCCCTAGGCTAGAGCTTTTACTCAGATCTATCGCATCTAAGAAATCGTTCCACCAAATCTGACTCCTTCAGTGGCGTCCTTGTTGATCAATCTGGTAACGATTCATTGTGCTTAAATTTCTTTCGTTTCATGTTCGTTTCTTGTCATCGGAATTCATTCAACTTATTGTTTGTTTATTTATTCAGTTCAAAATCTTGAGCTTGCATTGATCTTCGAGCTCGATCGTTCAATATTATTATACTCTGTGTATTGATTTTGAACCTGCGATACCAATCTTGAGAAATTTGATTTTTATTTAGGTTGTGCAGCGTAGATCCGTATGTTCTGTGTGGATTTTATTTGAAAGGTTAGATTTTTGGTACTAGGTATAACTAAATCTTGGTTCTATATCCAACATAAACGTTGTAATTAGGGTTTTATTTGTATGGATCTTCCACTGATTTAGTGTTTATGATGATGTAAGGAATTGTAAAGGTAGTCCACATCCTACGCTTAATGTTAATGATCATTTTATTAAGTTATAAATGTTTGAATATGTATCTTATCATTTTAAGTGTGTTTAGATGGGTATACAATTTTAAGTAGGATTTTGATCATGATTATGACAACTCTTAGTTGAAATCAGTGCTGTCAGTATCTTATAATTCACGATTACGATTCGATATTTTTAGAGGGAAATTGATATGTATCATCAATCCGTACCTCAAGTTAAATTTGTCTTAAGATACATATATATATAGGATACATAATGTAATACATGATAATGATCCGATACATGTACGATATACATCAATATTTAAATTTCTTTAACAATTTTGAAAACTATTAATTGAACTTATTAATATTATTAAAAAAAATATCATTAACTTATTAAAAAGAATATTTTGATATGTGAATGATACTCTTGTTTTTCTCCACTTATTAAGTATCTTGTATTGTTGACTTGGAGCTATGTACACAGGTTAAAGTTTCAAGTTATCTACTATGGACAAAACTCTTTGACAAATTAAAAGTTGTAAATTAAATATCGAAACCTAAATGGTTAGTTAAGACAATATTTTATACATATTTTAATTCCACTCTACATTTTGTATGCATTGAGTATTAAGGATTATACAGTTTATATGCGTTTTATCTTTCAAGGACTATTTTCCAATTTTGTGGATTATACATTATTTTGTGTCTTGCGCTCTCAGGATTTTTGTGTTTGCTACAAGTATATGGTATGGTTGGTTTGAGTTTGAGAGATGATTTTGGGAGATAAAAAGTATGAAAAGTTGTTTGGTTTGGTTTTTTTAGAAAGATGTTTTGAAAAATTATTTTGAGAGAGAGTTTTGGAAAAAGTGATTGATTTGATGTGTATGAGAGAGAGATTTGTTTGGAAAACTTGTTTGGTTTACAAGTTTTGGGAAAAAAATTTTGGGAAAATTTGTTTGGTTTGAGTTTTTCTGAAAACTCATTTGTAGAGAAATTTTCTCAAAAATTTTTGGGAAATTCAAACCAAACGAACCCATTAATTTTTGTACCATTTTTTAAAAATGTTAAGGTACCTCACAATTCATGATACTTTACAATATCTGATTCAGAAAAATAGAAAAACAATATATTCGATACGTATCCCGATTTGACAACTATGGTTGAAATCCCAATAGAATCTCAAATCTTCTGTTTGAAAAATAGTTTCATTTCCTATATACCTCATATTAATCGTTATTATTCTTTCCTCTTTATATACTTTTTACTGTCTCAGAAAGTGCTGCATCTTTAAATGTGGAAATGTCTTCTAGACAGTTGGGTGAGTGCCCACCATGTTTTTGAAAAATTAAACTTTGTTTTCAAAGTAATCAACTTGTCTGGGGGCATATCCAGGATGTGTTTGTTTCAAACCCAAATGCTCTGTACATGTTCATCATATCTAAATCTGATCCAAATGCTTTAACGAGTTCTTAGGGAACAATGCTTTAGTTTAATTTGTTAAATTTTGAAATTGAACAATAATTGGTCTACTTAGAATCAATTCTTAGAATTGAAATGTTCTTAAAGAACATTCTTTAGCTTCAATCCAATGTCCTATGTGATATATGCTCATTCCTCTATTTATTTACATGTTATTTTTTTTATTGTCAATCTGCAGTTCTTTATATTTGTTATACACCATCAATCATGTGGAGACTGAAACAGTTTATGCCTAAAGAACAAGCTGGTCTTGAAGGCCGTACCATTGACATTGGCAATTTGAAAATCCATGTCCGCAATGCCATTGCTGAGGGTGGATTCTCTAGTGTTTACTTAGCTCGAGATGCAATACAAGGTTCAAAGCAGTATGCCGTAAAGCACATCATATGTAATAATGAAGAATCTTTGGAAGTTGTGAAGAAAGAAATATCTGTGATGAAATCTCTTAGAGGACACCCTAATATTGTTGCGCTTTGTGCCCATACTATCTTTGATATGGGGCGGACAAAGGAAGCACTCCTTGTGATGGAATATTGTGAGAAGTCTTTGGTTAATGTGCTGGAGAGCAGAGGAGCTGGATATTATGAGGAAAAGCAAGTCCTTGTAATATTTAGAGATGTCTGTAACGCAGTCTTTGCGATGCATTGCCAGCCCCCACCCATTGCTCACCGGTAAAGATAATAAATAATTGGTTCAAATGTTTGCCATTCAGTGTTCTCTGTAGATTCTTAGAAACTTCTTTTCCATTCTTGGTGGTTCTTGGGCTTGCAAGCTGTCATTATTGGTTTCTGGGTAATTAGTGATATCTTGCCGAATTGAACTATGGTAGTTATCTGACTTCTTCTATTTTTTTGACACTTTTTTTTTTTTGGTTTGTTTTAAGTGCTTGATGGCTACATTACTTGAAGTATTTTTTTGATAGTTACACTTGTACCAGTGAAGGTAGTTAAGCTGTACAATTCATTTTGTATTTCACCGTATTCTACCAGTCTTCTTACATGCATTAAGTAGTTTTGTATCACATGGGATTGTGGGACAGTGAACATTTTAAATTCTTATCTTTTTCAGGTGCAAAATAAACCAATTGAATTTGATTAAATTAAATAAGATATTATGCACACATTTCCTTGTTTGATGAAAATTACCTTCATAGTTTGTGTTTATGTGCTTTGCCAAGAGTTCTGTTGCAATTTAATAGTTGGTGACTTGTTTGTCTTTCAAAATTTTGTGCTTTAGAGACTTGAAGGCTGAGAATGTTCTGTTGTCCTCTGATGGATTATGGAAATTGTGTGATTTTGGAAGTACCTCTACCAATCACAAGCGGTTTGAGAGACCTGACGAAATGGGCATAGAAGAAGACAATATTAGGAAGCACACAACACCTGCCTATAGAGCCCCAGAGGTTTAGTGAAGGACTTTGCTTTTGTTGAATGATTTGATCTGAGTGTTATAAATGCTGACTCCTGTCTTGTTTTTTTTCTTGAATTAGATGTGGGATTTGTTCCTGAGAGAACTCATAAATGAGAAGGTTGATATTTGGGTAAGTTGTTGGACCTTATTATTGGTTTAAGCTCTTGAAATTTTAGGTGGATATTGAAGTTATTCTGTTATCCTGCAGGCCCTAGGTTGTCTTCTTTTTCGCATATGCTACTTCAAGTCTGCATTTGATGGTGAATCAAAGCTACAAATTCTAAATGGAAACTACCGCATTCCAGAGTTACCAAAATACAGCTCATCCATTACAGACCTTATTAGAGATTTGCTTCAATCTTCACCAGATGCCAGACCAGACATCACGCAGGCAAGCGCTTTGCTTGATTGGCCATTCATCTCCATGAACTTAGGTTAGTTTTAGATTGTCATTGTTCTGAAAATAATAGGTGCTAGATATATGCTTACGGATGCCCTTTGTCTTCTGTTTGGTGGCAGGTTTGGTTTCGTGTTAATAATTTATTACCAGATGGGTTACAGAAGTCGTTACCTGACAGGCCACCAGAGATGCATCAACCAGGTAGTGACATCCACGAAGGTAAGGATATTATCCCTTGCTTGCATACATCAGTTTTTAGCCGTTAGGACTTGGGAGACTAAATTGCTTTATGAGCAAATTATTTTGTTTGATCATAATTTCAAACTGGTTAAAATCGGATTAAACGCCAAAATTTGATTTAAAAATTCTACACTTGGATAAAGTAATGAGCAAAGTCCAAGGTTCCAATACTTGTTAATTGATTGTATTGGAACAATGTTTGAAATATTTGTACTTAAAACTCTGCTTCCTGTTCAAGTATTTTGATACTTATTGGTGATCTTTCACTCATCCAAAAAATCAAAAAAAAAAAAAAAAAAAAGAAAAAAAAAGAAGAAAGAAAAAAAAAAAATATATATATACTTATTGCTGATATATCACTTATCAAAAATAAAGTACAATTGCTACTTATCGGTGATCTATCAGGGATTCCAAAGCCTGCAAACAAAACTCATCCAGTGCCTCGTAGAAGTCCACCACCCCCACCATCTGCAGAACCTAATAGGAATGTATCACCACCACCACCACCAGATAACAATACTAGGGCAAGTGGAAGTGGGGGGGCGATTGGTGCTTTCTGGTCCACACAGCATGCTAAGGAGTCACTTGTTGCAGAGGACAAAACAGGGCCCAAGTTTGATGAAGAACCAAGTAATCCTAGCACAAGACATGATAAGATTCGTCCAGAGAAGCTGGTTTTTAGCCATAATACTATCCCAACTAAAGAGGAAACTGTTCCAAAAAAAGTTCATGCAAAATCTGTCAACAAACCAGAGGATGGCCCTTCAAAGGACTTCGAAATAAAATTTTTCCAGGATGATTTGGGCCATGTTGCTGGGAGGCCAAAAACATCAAAGTCTGAGAGCACACCTGCTTTTCAAAATGAGTCATTCAATGCGTTTGTTACTGAATTTGATACCAACAAATCCAACCCAGGAATCAGTTATAAGAAATCAGGGAAGGAAGAAGAGTTGGAGGCTGAGGTTGAAAGGCTGAAAGAACAGCTGCAGCAAGCTAATGTGGATAAATCTGAAATGACCTCCAAATATGAAAAGCTGTCAGCCATTTGCCGATCTCAGAGGCAGGAGATACAAGAGCTTAAGAAGAAAACTCTTGCGGCCAGAACTCCATCACCAAACAAGGAAGCTTCAAAAGACCATCCGTCTCCTGGAACTCAACCTTCTGCCACCATGCCGGTATCTTCACCCTGTCCTACTCAAAATTGCCTACTCAAAATTGTCTTCATTAGAGTATCTCCAATCCTTCGCTCTTTTTTTTTCCCCATCAAATTTTAGTGTAAAAATTGGTTAAAAGCTTGATTTGATATGCAATACTCCAATCCTTACTTTTTTGTTTTAATAAAAAATTTCCTAAAATTTCCAAACATATCTTAAAAATCTGTTTTAACCAATTTTTTTTATGAAATAAAACCATCTCCAATCTTTACTCTCTTTAAAATTTCTTCACATTTGAGTAAAAATATGTCTCTTGAGAATCTGTTGAAGGGATTTGGTTCATCTTTCATTTGGTGAAAATGTTGCCTCTCTTGATTTGATACAATTTTGATAAAATGGTTGGAGCACACTTTTTGGCCATTTTTATTTTTTTCATCAAATTTGAATTTGATAAAAAAAATTGATTAAGGATTGAAGATGCTCTTAATATTCTACTTACATCTACAATAGTTTGTGTAACATGTTTTAATTCTCATCTCAGCAAAGAGAGAAAATTGAAGGGACGGTTTGGGAACTCCAACAAGGATTATTTGATAATAAGTCCCCGAGTCCAGAACTTAAGCCATGGCAACCTTTTGCTGAAGATCCCAAGCCACAAACGGCATCAATGAACAATGCTCCCAAATCTGTTAGAACGAGGAATGGTCAACAGAACAAACAGGCTTCTCAAGCACTCTCAGGCAGTGACACGTGGGGTTTTGGAATGGATAGCTTTACAGCCATTCCTGGAGCCTCCTCGCAGATATCCAAACCTAGACACGAATTGGATAATTCTAATCGCTTTGGCAAGTCAAAGAACACAGAGAGCAAGCCGGCTTCTCAACCTGCTGGATGGGCTGGCTTCTGATTTCTGCTATTATCGGGGAAGCTAGAGGTACTCGACACGATTTTTTCTGTGATTATGTTATCTTCATTTTGCCTACTTTGCTGGAAAGATGAGAGCAAAAGGAAAAAGGAAAAAGTAAAAAGGGACTATATTGGTGTCTTGTGTTTGTTTTGTTGTGCTCTATGGAGTATTTGTGTTCTGTAGATTTTGTTATAAATAGAACATTAATGTTTGGCTTTAAATCAATCTGCGGCAGATAATTGTACACTTAATTCCATGGGATTTTATTCACTTTACTGGTTATCAGTAGAGAAACCTCTGTTAGGGGGTCTGTTATTTTTCTGAACACATCATTTCATGGATGGAAATTCACTCATTGGAACATCATGGGACTCTTTTTTTTTTTTTTTACCGTATTTTAGATCTTTTTGTACTTCATCTTGTCTTGAAATTCTCGTCATCATTTTAAATTAGGAAGATGTCTCACTGGACTTGCCAAAAATTATTAGTAAAAATTGTGCTAATTCTGAATTGACAGGAATTGAACAATTTAAACCAAACAATTAAACAAGAACAAGCAGGCAATTGTGCAATTGATTCACATGACTCAAAAGAATGAGGATTTTTCTAGAACAATTGACAGTTACAATGTAAACAAAATATAATTTTGAAATGAAATTATCGAAGTTTACAAAGTTATTAGTTACAAACTACTAAAGAAATTACTCTTAAGTTACAGCACTACTCCTAAGATAAAACTAATTTGTTTTTGTGTTGTCGATGATGTTCTGCTCGCATCTTCGTTGCCTATTTATAGACATCAAACCGAAGGCCGCTTCTTTGTAACTGCTAGAAATATTGCTACCATCGGGCCACGTTTTTTCTGCATGAATATCAACCACGTTCTAATCTTCCAACCTCCAATCTTCCACTTTCCCCATATCTAGCATCATGGTTGTAAACTCCACAACGGCACCACTCTTTGCCCACGTTGCCACTGCTTCAGTTATGCCATATATTTTTGGAATCATTGCATCTTGCAAAAGCATTATAATAAACAATAATAATAAATGAAAATACAAATATAATAATGAAATATCTCCATAATCACTTTAAAATATAATTTGTGGTCGAAATCGACAGATAAAAATTGAAATGCCGCAATTAATAAAATTAGATTTGGCCATAATTGACAGGTTACAATCAATTAGACTAGATTTGGCCATAGTTGATAGAAAAATAATTTATCGTTCACTTTCTTTTCTCGCTAAAACAAGATTGAACTTCCCAAGCACTGCTACATGTCTTTCATAAATTGTTGACCCATATCGACAGGCTGTCTTGCCATTACAAGCACTAAATGTCTTGAAAATTAGCCCATCATTCTTTCAACTGCTCGTAATTGATCCATTGATTGCCTTCACCACATTGCACATACTGACTTAAGAAGTAAAACATCTTCAAGTTTCTTTGCTACGTGTCATAAACAACTTTTCATTCCCTGTCGACAGAAGAGTTACAAAAATGGGTGCAAACAATGCCCCTCTAACTCTATAAGAATGAGACTTACTCAAATTCTTAAAGAGTTACAAAATCAAAATTAAATCTATGGCAGCCCTTTCAACAAACAAGCATATATGAAATGTCTGCCTTGGGCCAAGAAAATTGGTGGTCAAAGGCCATACATATGCCAAAGTAGAATTGTTGATAATCCGATGGCCTTTTTTTTTTATTTATTTATTTATTTATTTTTATTTATTTATTTTTTTTATGATCATATGCCACTTGATTGACAACACTACAATAACCCACCTAATCCAAGTGAACTACCTCACACATTCGATAGAATAGATGGTTGTTATTTGTGCTCATACAATTTTTATGGCAACACACAAAGCATGTGATATTCAAATGGCCATAACAGAATAGTCATTGTCTAGATTTCTTTCAGTCACCCCCACATTTTGATCAGTACCGTTATATCTATGAACAGATATTAACTGAAACTGGAGCATGTGAATTTAAGCATCATCTCCATGATCCGCATAAATCTACGAGTCCTATCTCGTTTAGCAAAATTACCATCCGTAATCTTATGCCCATCACAACTTGGGATATTCATCCGCATACATTACGAGATCTTGATCTACGTAATAAACAGACTAAATACACTTACTGGGATTACGTTGATGCTTTTACCCAAGTGTTTTACTACCAGAACCCTATCCGTTCTCATTCCTGGTTTATTCGGGTCTGCCCTGATGT